>JAUOBV010000008.1:13269721-13290001 GCA_032360425.1 Rubia occidens
CTTTTGTAAATTCGTTAGTTGCATTTACTTTGGACCCAATATGCGAATCTTGAATTTTGTTGTTTCTGATAATGGCGTAATTACTATATTCTTGATTGAGTTGAGATGAACAAATATGGAAAAAATGCAACTTATGAACTATCCTATTTTGCTTGGTAGTCGGTACCTTACCTTAAATTAGTAGAGCAGATTACCTTAATTATTCTTTACTTAATCAGTATACCGATCAGATATCTTAAATTAATCGTTCATTTATAGTAAGATCGAAGAACACCGATTACCAAATAATTCCTTAACTTAATCTCTACGGTTTATTTGGGGTATTAAATGGAGTTTTTACAATGAGTACTTTGTGTTTTCTGTGTAGATTTGATAAATGGAGAATTTTGGAGATGAAACAAGGAAGTTGTGAATTTGAAGGATTTTGGAGCTTATATCAGAACTTCACACTACATTTTTTTTCATCGAATTTTTTAATAAGGTAGTGTGTTCCAATGGATAATGAATTTCATTATTCCAGCATTTAAAGATGGCAAAGTCTTGAGAAAGACCGTCTTTCCATAGGCATATGGAAAGACGGAGTTGAATTAGAATTATAGAAAGATGAAAGATTTTAGTTGCAATATTTAAATTTTATTATGCAACATTTAGGAGTGATAGGCTTATGACCCGATTAATACAACCCGAAAATTTTATTTTGATTTCTTCAAATTTACAGTTTAAACATTGGTTTTTCCATAACTTAGAAAAATACAGTTTTTCAAGAGACGGGCTCTTTAAAGATAAGAAGTGAAGAAGCAGTAAAGAAGAAAATGAAGAATTGAAGAATTAATGAACAAATATTGCTTCTTAATCTTGTCATTTGTAATTTATATAATTATATAAGAAAACATAAATTTACTTTTCTTATTATTATTTAATTAATTATAGAAATAAATGTAGTTTCCATAAAATTGTATTTATTTTCCAATTCTGGTAGAAGATTGGAAAAGTAGGGTTTTGTGACATATAAAAGTGGTTTTGGAATTTTATTTACTTTCCCATCGGCTCAACAAATCTAAGGTACCAGGTAAGAAAAAATTGGAAGGTTTAAACAAATACTTGTCGTCCTATGATCGATAGATGCATATGAATTAATTTATCTTTGCGCTGATGATAAATGTTTAACTAATGTGAGCTATTATTTTCTAGATTTTTATATTTGTTAGTTTGCATTTTTAGTCGTCAGAAATCTTAAAAATCAAGACGTGGTAGCTACACCAAAAGATTTATATTTAGTTGGTATTATTTATAGTGATTGCTCTGTTACTCGTGGGATCGACTGTGCTAATATCTTTTACAAATTTTACAGATTATTTTGGTGAGTGAAACGACGTTCACTAGAGTTCTTCGTAAGGAAAAGTTCGTGAATCTCAACAGCGCAAAATGGATTGTTTCGGGTATTTTCTGTCATCAAAAGAAAGTGGATTCTATGACAAGGAAGAAAAATTTATGGTAAATCATGCGAAAAGAAGCGTTAATGTTTCTTAATGTTTTTTTTAGTTTTCTTGGAGGGTTCGTTGCCTTCTTCTTCTTTTGGTTCTCTCTTTAGTTCATTAATGTTTTTGTTTTCTTGAAAGGCATGCATCCTAAGGGTGGATAAGAAGCGATTTTGGTGGGAAAGATCATTGAACAGTGTACTCAGAACCGTCAAAGGTACCCAATTAATCAATGTCACATCTTACGTTGTATTCAGTTAAGTTTAAATCCTGCGAAAAGAATACGGCCTGAGCTTCAGTATTCATGTAGTTTTAAGAAGCTGCAAAATGACTGGCAACCTGGTGGAAGTGTCGGGAATTGCAGTACCAGGGGTGTTCATGAGAGCCGCCGGCAGGGCGAGAAGGACAATGACGTTGGAGTACATTCACTACGGACAATGCTCCAGTTTCTTGTTCGGACCAGATCTCAAACAGTTTCAGAAAAAGGAACCAGCACCACCACTTCCCGTGGCGGCAGCCACCAGCGCTGTACCAGACGACAACATGCGCGATACCGCGTACCCGATTCGCAGTGTATTCAACACGGGTTTACTTCCAGCAGGTTGGCATGGAAACCTTCAATGGAGATGATCAGAGTCACCCTCCAGCTTACATACTATGATGGAAGCTACAATTCTTGTAATATGATGTGATTCTA
Source organism: Rubia occidens (assembly GCA_032360425.1). NCBI lineage: Eukaryota > Viridiplantae > Streptophyta > Magnoliopsida > Gentianales > Rubiaceae > Rubia > Rubia occidens. The sequence goes on from JAUOBV010000008.1 coordinate 13,271,897, forward strand.
GTCCGAGAAAAGTAATAGGTTTTGCTTGCCAGTTCGCAGTTTTTCGTGCTTCGGTCTTTAACATAGTACAGCATCAAGAACTTGTGAAGGCTCACTTTTCTGTTTCATCAAGAGCTTGCAAAAACCGAGGTCGGAAAAACAACCTATTAACAGGGTTTCTGGTGGTGGTTTTAAGGATTAGGTTTTGTTTGCCAATTGGCAGTTTTCGTGCTTCAATTGGTACAATGAGAGTCTTTTAACAGTTAAACAAACATCAAGAACTTGCAACGGACTTACTTTTTTGTTTTGTGTCGGAAATAGAAAGGCTGTAGAACTCAGCCAAATACTCCAAAGCTTCTGTATTGCTGCAACACACTTTCCATAACGTCGAAACCTCCCCCTTAGATAGTGTTCCCCATTCCTCGCAATGGTCAAGAAACTCGAGCAGTTTCTGGTAGAATGAGTCGTAGTTCATCAGAAGAAAGGGAACCGGAAGCTTGGATCCTATCCTTTCGAGTTGAACCAACGCCATGATCTCAAACATCTCGTCTAGGGTTCCTATCCCGCCTGGAAGTGCTACCACTGCAGTTCTATCAGAACTGCTAGCTCTAACGACAGCATCCACCAAACCGTGCTTTCTTGCAGAAAAGAACCTGAATTCAGTTTAGATTGACCCGACATCAATCTACTTGTCTTGCAACAATATACATTAACAACTTGCAATATGTTGTTAACAACATATGAAACTAACCTGCAAGTAAGATAGGATTCCGAAGGCAAGTAGGGATGAAAGTTAGAAGCTGTCCATTCTCCGGCTTCTTTACCGATCTTAAAACCACCTACTGGTTTCTCGGCTTTCAGAGCACCTTTAGTGGCAGCATCCATGAGGCCGGGTCCAGCTCCGGACCATGTTGTGCAATCTAACAGGCCTGCGATCTACGTACAAATGGTCAATCTCAAAGGAAACATCAATCATTTGACCTAATGCTATACATATATGCATTTGTTTTCCTAGACCATAAACTATAAACCGGCAATATGATGAGAGGACAGAGTTACCGACTTACCTCTCTCCCTAAGTTGAAAGTATGAGCGTAATGAGGATGGCTCGGTCCTATCCTCGACGAACCTAAGTACACGACACCTCTGCCAAGCCTGTGTATGAGCTTGTAGCATTCCTTAATTTCCTTCTTCACCTGAATGCACAAGGAAAGTGTACAGCATCACAGAATTAGCAAACAAAAGCTATAGTTCATGTTGCAAATGTTTCAATCGTTGAGGCTTCATAATTCATTAACAACTAGAACTTCAAATGTAGACAATCCTTGCAAACACAATTACAAGTCACAACCATAATTTATAATCGAATAATCCACGCAAACATGATTGCGTATACAGGAAACAGTCATGACTACAATGTATCCTCGGATAATCCTTGCAAACACAACTACGTGTGCAGGAAACAGTTGCAACTTACAACTGCAATGTATCCTCGGATAATCCTCTTAAACACAACTACAAATGCAGGAAACAGTTGCAACTTACAACTAGAATGTACCCTCGGATAATCCTCCTTAACAAGATTAGGAATGCAGGTGACATTCACAACTTACAACTACAATATATGCAGGAACCGGTCATAGCTTACTAGTACAACATCTTCTCGATCAATCCTCGAAAACAGTTACAATACAGAAACTTCACAAGCCCAATTTTCAGAGCGATCCCATCAAGAAGAGACTTACTTAAAATCTAGCAGCCTTAACAGAACTACCAAAAGGGCATAATTCAAGAATCAACACGAAATCAATACAATTGGGAACATGTTCTCTTCTTAGAAACCAGATGGAAAAAATCACATGAAATCTCAAACTGTACCTCATTCGGACTTGCTCTTTCTTCAAAATCAGAGTGCTCAGATTTGCAGCAAATGAAGAGCCTTTTGTGCTCCTTCGCATTTATTGAGCTCCACCCTTTCAATTTCTGATCACGAAGAACGGCATTTTGAGTTCTTAGATGAAGAACGGAGGAATGATAACCTGTTGGTATTGTGGTGTTTAAGGAAAAACCCATCTGGGACTACGAATTTGCAATCGGAAGTTAGCAAGAAACGATGTTCTTGCATCAAATGGTTCGCCAATTAGAATATTCTTACATTTTTCGCGATGAAACATAAAAAAAAGTTAACTAAGAAGCCCAATGACTCGGGCGGTCCATGCTCCAATTCAACGTCTATCTTGGGTTGCGCCAAATCTGTGTTTTGGACTTCAAAATTATATCCTCGTGTTGATTCGGAGTATATTAGAATTATAAATTGTCGTAATTTTTACTTACATTGTATTGATATATTTTTATATTTATTTTGTATATTGTTGCACTGAAATAAGAAACTAAACACGCTTGATGTTATCTACGTGTGTTTTATTTTTTGAAATTTCGGTTAAATTTTTTGTTTATATGATCGTGAAATTTTCGGATGCAGAAAAGTGATCTTCGATAAAAAAAACTGGTGAAACAAATGGAAGGTCAAACCTTCTGCACCCGACAACTAGCAAGTCATCCAGGCTCAACCTTTTAATAGATCATCCACCCCAAGCACCCTAACATGTCATTCACTCGACTTTTTAACAAGTCATCCAACCTTATACTGCTGGCGGATCCACCATTGTTAGCAGTGCGATGTTTTTTTATTAATAGTGTTCTCACCGCCCTTCCACTCCATTAGTTAGATATTTTCAGCAAAAATATCTATGATAAAGCATTGCTATATTTTTTTTTCATTGGATCAATAAAAAATGTTAAACAAATAAATAAATTTTTATTTAAATTCATGGAATATAAACTGTATAAAAAGTGATATGAACATATTGCAAAGAGGGTAATTTAATAACTGTCACTCAATAAGTGCTATGTAAAAATTGAAAGTTGTGCATTATATCCTGACTAGATAGCACTCGTGCCGATGCACGAAGGTGTGAAAGAAAATAGTGAATGATATAATTTTATTAATTATAAAAAAATTGTTATGATTAATTGAGAATGATACACTATGTAATATTTATAATAAATTTATGTATTTAGTAATGGAGCGAGTTCGACCTTACACATTGCATTTGTGAAATTACATCCAGATAAGATTTTGTACTTATTTGTTATTTTAAACTACGAAATTTTGAAGCTTTAGAAAAGTACTCCAATGAAGGTTAAAAATACAGTTGGCGTCAATAAATGTTAGGCTGTCTTTCCTTGGACTTTCTTTTCATATTATTGTAATTTATTTATTTGATTATGAAATGAAGTAAACTTTATGAGCATTTGTTAGCTAAAATAATTGTGTTGTTAATTTTGCATTTGTTACAAATGTGGAAATAAAAAATTAATTTGATCTTTGTTGCTATATAATAATTAATTATTATATATTTAAACGAATATAATATAGATGTATTCTATATAGAATAATCTTTGTATATAAATATTTCACGTTATAAAAATTATAGTGATAAAAGTATGAAATATCAGTTGATTATGAATCAATGTTAATTATTTAATTAAATGTATGAAATTATATGTTTTAAAAGGAAAAGGACGGAAAACTGAGCTTTTGCCTTAAATCGACATGTGAATTTACCCAAATAACTTATAACCCAGATTCGACCCCGATTTTAATTGCTTTGGAGCCTCAGATTTTCATTCCTTTGTCTTAAAATTGCCATTGAAATTCTAGTATTTCCATAACTTATGGACTGGCTGTGTTTCGAAAGACAGACTCTAATACTAAATCAAATTTTAAAAGTATGTAAATTAATACTAAAAGTTTTGTTATTTAAGTAGTACAACGCATAAGGAAAAGAATTGTGGTAGATAGTTCATAATATAATGAGAGGTTATCTGTCAAGGAACGTTCTTTTCTCAACTGAACTCATCTTTTCTCAACTCTTATAAATTCAGCTCAGCTCAACTCGCCGACGCACTTTTTTTTAAACCATGGGAAAATTGGAATTTCTACCAAAATTCGGGGTCCAATTGCCTGAAAAGGTTATATTTGAACTTTATCTCATTATGTAGGGTTATATTTGCACTTTCGGAAATAACAGGGTTATATCTGCATTTTCGTCAATTATATAGGGTTATATATGCACTTTGCCTATTTATTTATTTTTTGTTTTGTTTTTAAGACCAGGGGTAAATTGGACTTTCCACCAAAATCCAGCGTCCAACTTCCTGAAAAGATTATATTTGCACTTTATCTCATTATATAGGGTTATATTTACACTTATGAAAATGGCAGGATTATATCTGCACTTTCATCAATTTGTAGGGTTATATATGCACTTTGCTCTTTAAGGAATTGGACAAAGTAGTGGGCTTAAGGCAAAGAAAAATTACACTTTTTTTGGGAACCGGGTGTGCACACCATATCCATGTACGTATTAAACTCGAAATAGAGCTTTTGATCATATATTTTCTTTATAAACTCATATCATTCAATATTTAATTTTATTACCTTTTTCAATTTAGAATTTTAGTGTTATATTCTATTAGCGCTGATCTTTTGACATTTCCAAGCCAATTTTTTTCCATGAAACTTGTAATTTTTCCATGAAACTTGTAAAATATTCACCATCTCCCCCCCCCCCTCCTTACCAAGAATCATGGATAATTTTTTAAAATTTTAGCAAATTATGCTTATCAACAATTTTATTACTTACTTATATATATGTGATAGAGATTGAATTTGTTTGTTATTATTATTAGCACCCTCCCAATTTTCGTTCTGGATCCGCCACTATTTATGTAATATGTCTAATAATGTCTTAACATTTGGAATACAAGAGTGGATTTTTTTAATGAAATTATGCTTATCAACAATTTTATTACTTATATATATGTGTGTCCCAGCAGTTTTGGCCTATTTTTTGGTCAACTTTCTCAGACCATGTTTGACCATCAATAACTTTAATTAAGGATATTAATGGTACATAAAAATTTGATATTTAGATGCCACATATTCATATTCCCAGGCCCAAATGCCCAACAAACAATAGCCAATTCTTCAAATTTGATAGTAGGCAAAAGAAAGCAAAGTCTTATGCTCATCAAACATACAGTAGGGTTTCCAACGGGAATAGAGAAAACACCATAGTTCATTCTCTTTTCCGATATATTTACTACTAGCTTAAAATGTTGGTTCCTCTAGCGCAATTTCATAGCATTCAGTTCATCACGCACTTCTGAGTCGGGGGCGGATGCATGCATTTTATTTCGGTGGAGCATTATTTAATATTTAAAAAGTATATAATATAATTGATGAAAGATAATGTCATACAACTAATTCAATAAACATGCTCGTGTCGAGTTTTCATATTTTGAAATTTAGCAATAAAATCATCCACGACAACATTAAAAACAATCTTTTCCTCCCCCTGTCCCAGTTCAAACTGCACATTTTTTGGTCAACTTTCTCAAGATATGTAATTAAAAAATTATTAAAATTGGAGAAATTGAAGAATAAAGATGAAAATATGACGGGACAACAGTCAAAATCTTTCATTGACCAAGTTAAATTCTTATTGTTTTTTTAAAAGGTGTGGCAAATGCCTTGATTTGCCTATGGCTAGCTCCACCTCAGGCGGTGGGACTTTGGCCGATCAGTCTTGTACATGTGAGCAATCTCGGGCACGAGAGGTGTGCCTCTCTTTTTCTTTCTCACCTTTAATGTTTTACCATGCAAAAGGAAATTACTCCCTCCGGTTCTTTAACATTGACACATTTGCTTTTGACACAAGGATTTAGGAAGGTAGAATTAGTGGTTGGGAATTCATTGAAATGGTAAAAAGCAAAATGAGTGGATGAAAACAATATAGAATTTGCCAAAAAAGGAAATGTGCGAATATTAAAAAATCATCCCAACAAGGAAAGTGTGTCAATGTTAGAGAACCGGAGGGAGTATGAGATTCTCTCCTTTTTCCATTCTTCACAAGCCAACTGTGGGAGTTGCAAAATTACCTTTCCATACCTTATTATCACGTGCAACCCTTATTACTAGCCATTTTTCTCCTTGTTTCTTCGTCTTGTCACACTCTTCACCTTTGGACCCCAAAATGGGATCTCCTCACCCTTATTAATTTCTCCTACTGAAATTTTACTCTCTTTTTTTGCATATTTACAGAGCTGATTTCTTATCTAACTGAGTTAAAATTAAATACAGTAGAATAATAAGAATAACATATAAAATTAAGTTAAATAGTATCAATTCAAAATTCTACTGAACTGAATTGAAATATAGATAAACTGGAGAGAATTTAGGGCGTGCAAATAGGTTTGAGATAACTTATGCTATGTTTAGCACGACTTATTAGAGTTTGACAAACTTATAAAGAGGTACTGGTTTAAAAATCATAAACCTAATTTTCAAAATAAGTCAGACTTGTTTATAAGTACAGCTCCACCAAACACACCTTCAGAGATTCACATGTGTAATGCATTCATAACCATCAAGAATTAATGGGCATTTTGACCATTAGTAAGAATGACTCAAAGTTCAATATGGATTTTGAGCTGGTCTGGGAGTTTTTGTCCAGTTTTTGAGCTCACTCAAATTCCTTGTTATTTTAGATATGACATTCTTTCATTTTTCTTTGCGGCATGAAGTATTATTGCCGTGTTTAATATTTTATCTACCAATACTATGTTTATTAATTTGAGAATATAACTTCTATGGGTTTTAAGTTATAGTATGTCCCATGCGCGATCATCTCACGGTAAGATCATAGTATAATTAGGAATAAAAATTAGATTAAGTAGTAGAATTTTAAATTTAAGGGCCAAACTACTAATACTTTACATTCGGGGTAGTTATAAAAAAATGCACATAAGTTAAGGGGCTTATTTGTAAATATAAGAAAAACCCACCGTTTGTCTTTTCCTGTGCGTCTTCCCGGCGTCAAACTCATAGACAGGACTTCATCACCGGTGCCCAACGTCCTTCCGAATTTTGGCCGTCGCCATCCTCCAAGGCTAATTCGTCGTCCGCCATCGATATCTCCATCACTCTGGTCGAAATTGTCATCGTCCTCCCAATAAAAAGAGGGGTTTTTTATTCCGACCATTGGATGTTTGGAGTCGAAGGATGGAGCTGAATGTTTAAAGAATGTTCAGGAAGGAGATAGAGCTAGTGGTCGCGGCGAGGAGGTGGGGGTACCTAAGATTTGTCGACATCGAGTCGATAAAAAAGGTAGGTCTAGTTTAAGTTCCCGGCGAATCCATGGAATTAGGCATCAATACAGTAAGGTCGTTGAAGCTTCAATCTGGAGTTAATTGCGTAGCGTATGGTCGCCGCAATATTTTTTAGATTCGTCGCCACCAGTTCGAATGATTCGTCGAGGATGAACGCGCGGTTTGCCAGTGACCGGATTACAGTATGATTGATCGGAAGAAGATTCGATCCGGATAGGGAATTCGGGTCCATTTCGGATCTGTTACATATTTGAATTTATTGAATGGGCCACATTGTTGTATTTGGGCTTGGTATCTAAATCACAACTCTAACTATTAACATCAAAATAATTAAACATAAAACATCAAATTTAATAAATTAAAATCATTAATAAAAAAATTAAAAGAGCAACATCAAATAAACATACCGTGAATTTTAAAACATCAAGTGTCACATCAAAATGAGACAATGATATTAGAAAATATAAAACATCGGTATTAAAATTTAAAAAACTAATTTGCACCCTTAAAATATCAAAGGATACACAATATAAAATAAAAATATTTCAAAAAAATCATCAATATCAATTTTTAAAAGGACACGCTGAAAAACCAATGCATCTATGGAAGTATAATTAAAATTTATAATTTAAGATAATGAAATATCACTAACTAGTGTCAACATGTATAAAGTGTCAAAAGTTAACAGCAAACACAATATTTACGATAAAAGATCAAAATTTAACTTTAAACATATGATTTTAGTGAAAAATATTTATGAAAAAATATTGCAAGGTCTGGTTGAAACATCAAGTACGGAAAATAAAACATCAAGTCTGGTGAATGAGGGAAAAAGTTAATCCGCGAATTTTTCCGACCCAGATTCTTGACTCGCAAAATTCTTATGACCGAAATCTTAATTCCACAATTATTTATGCACAACACCAGCCAAACAATGGTGTTTGCACACATATCCCTCCTTCCCCCCAACTTTCTTAAATTATATCTAGAACTCCATCTCTAATTAAGTTTCGTAATATTACAAATTAATGATTGGTCTGGATGTGAAACAACCTCACATAAAACTTTGTTAAAACTTGAAGAAGTAAGTAGAAAATACGATTACGTAATCTCCTCATTCCCGGTGATGTTACACTCAGTCAAACTCCGTTTTGACGTAATTTCCATAATGGCGGCCCATTTCGTTGCCAAATCCGGTCCATCGGATTTGTTAAAGTGAAGCCCGGAATGGTGTTATGAGCCCATTTGCAACCGAAAATAACACTATTTCCTTGACCGAAGGCCAGTCTCCACGGTCAATATTATTAGTAATGCAAATGGGTCATTCATCCCAAAATCGATTTTAAAGGAAAAATAAAAACTTTATTTTTATTTTTAGTTCCAAGTGAAAAATTAAGAAAGGATGTGTGTGATTTAAATATGGAAATACTTCGTTACCAGTTTGAGCGAGCAAGAGGAATAAACACACTTCACGCACGCCTTTGTCGTCGGTCGATCACCTGGGCGAGGCGAGGGTTGTCTTAAGTACATATTAATATTTTGGTCACGATTAGATTGAGAGTCTAGTTTTTTGAAACCTCTCAAATGTGAAACTTGGTCTTAATTAATCCCCTATCTTTTCTCCTTAGTTTTTCACTTGGTAAAACCACGTTGGTAATTTTTAACTCATATATTTAAACTCTTAATTGGACTTGGTAAATATCGGCTTGACTTTTTGACGTGGTAAAATTCTTATCTTGTCGCTGCAAGAAGTGGACTGTTCCGCTCTTGAGGTTGAAGTGGTTCCGCTTCGTCGATGCACATTCTCCATTTTTCTCGTTCCTTTGGTTGTCTCGAGTGCCTATAAAAAGGTTAGTCGTCTTAAGAACATATTAATTTTTTTGTCACGATTAGTTTGAGAGTCCAATTTTTTGGAACCTCTCAAATGATTAAACTTGGTCTTAATTAATCCCTATCTTTTCTCCTTAGTTTTCCACTCAGTAAAACTACATTGGTAATTTTTAACTAATAAATTTTAAACTCCGAATTGGACTAGGTAAATATCGACATGGCTTTTTGACTTGGTAAAATTCTTATCATGTTGCTGCGTAGAAGTGGACCATTCCGCTCTTGAGGTTGAAGTGGTCCCGCTTCGTCAATGCATGTTTTCCATTTCCCTCGTTCCTTTGGTTGTATCTAGTGCTTATAAAAAGGCCAGTTGACAACATGTTTGAAACACACTTCCCAGCCTTTTTCTACTACTTTTTCTGGAACTTTCTCTCCCTTCTGAGCATAAGTAATTCGAGTTCCAACTCCGTTGCTAAAGTGCACAAGCAAACGGAGCTCCTATAGTACCTTGGGAAATGAACGCCTTGTTAAAACATTGCAGAAAAAGGTTTGGCAAGTTTCGTTTCAAATGCAGTGAATTATCACGCCCACATATCTATTAGAAAACACAAATTTTAGATGGCACTTCCAATAAAATTTAATGTAAGACATGCACTTCACTTCAGAGGCGGAACTAGGGGCGGGCGAGGGGATGCGCAAGGCTCCCTTAAGTTTCGACGAAAAAGGTGCTTTCCAATTTGTAAGCTTTGAACAGAGAGAAAAACGATCAGCTCAGCTCCTCCTTACCTTTACAGCTCCGCCCCCTTTAAAACATATGAAGGTTAAAGTGTTAAAATCTAGTTTTTTAGAGGAAGAAGATCCGGAGAAGATTATGGTTGCCTTTTCTATTTTGGGATTTTGGGTTATCTAGAGAAAACCATGAGTTTGGAGAGGAAGAAGGCAATGAGTTTTCCTTCTTAAATGATTGAAATTAAAAAACATTAAATGAGCTTAACGGGTGAGAAAGGAAAAGAATCAAGTGGAGTATTTTAAGGACTATTGTATTCTTCGTAAACTACTGTATGATAAGGACGGTTTGCTTTTGGTATCAACCGAGGATAATTATGTCATTTTCCGACTTCATTACTTTGCTGAAACGACATCGTTCTTGCACTTCCCCTATTCCATATTCGGTGGTCTTTCTTCTCTTCATCCCATGCTCTCCATTCCTCTTCCCGGAATACCTTTTCGTCGTCTCTGATGCTTCCCGGTGGCTCCGTTGCACCGGAATCCGTGGGAAGAAGTATCTATGGCAGTTCTAGATATTTTCAATCTGATGCTTTCGTTCTCTTCATCTCCGTAGACACCCGAGCGTATATTTTTTATGGATTCAACCAACTTCCTCGTAAGATTTTTATTTAAATCTTATATTGGTAAGTATTAGAATTGAACTAGGATTGTTTTTAGATGTTAGAACTGATGTAATGAGTACTGGACGGCGGCTCTTAAGTCTTATCGTTATGTGCTGCATCAACTTTAGTCATTCACGTTGGATGTCGAATTTTGGAGTCATAAAATTGTGCCTTAAAACAAATGGGGTGAACCTCGAATAGTGTCATTCATAAAAGATTCAAATACCTGAAATTTAACTACGAGTACGTTGAATAACCTAAGCTGAACGGGAAAGAACAGTGATAAAGGATTAAGAACAATGATAAAAGAACTTTTGCGATGCTTGGCAGTGGTGTATTAGATTAAGAACTTTTGCGATCATGGTACTAATAAATTCTGATTAAATTTATGCACAATGATAAATGAGGACTAAAGTTGAAAATAGAGTCTTCGTTCTTGTATCCATCTGAAATTGTGTTATCACATTCTGCTTTTATCATGGGTTTCTCTGCTCATGGAAAATGTGTTGTCCTCTTTAGATCACCCCATAAATTTAATCATTGTAATTATGTAATAAATTGAGTCCATCTTCGTTACTATTGGAGCATTGGAGCATCTTCGTTACTATATAAGCTGTTGGGATGAATCCTCCGCCAAGGTAATGTCTAATTCATATCTATTTCATTGAAAATAGTGTTGATTTAGTCGAATTGTAGCTTACTATTACATATAGAACTGTTGCATTTACCATCTTAAAATTTATGATTTTGGAAATGTGCTTTCTTGACTCTCTCAAGTTATAAGGCTGCTTGGTTACTTCAAGGAGTTGAACATGAAAACACTGCATGGATCTTTAATTAATTGGGTTGGGCCATATATTTGACTCTTTTAATAAGGCAATTCAATGCTGTAACACAAGCTTTGCCTTATTCTTTTTCACCTTGCGTCAGAGGTTGTTCTGGATTCCCCTTTACATTTTCTTTACTGTAACACAGGATCCGTTTGCACTGATGATTAATACATTGTTGCATCAAGGCTGATTGTTGCCTATATTATGTGCATTTATGGAATCTAAGTGGTCAGTTTTGCTTACCGTTTCTCAGTGCTGGTTCACACACTACATATGACTTCAGCTCACTAATAGGAAATGATGCTATTGGCAAAATGGCTAGATTAGTAAAACCTTTTGCGGTACCCAACTTGATGCTCACTGTGCTGGCCAATTCTTCTATTCCTTGACATAGCTAATTCAGTGTTTGTCCAGTAGTGACCAAGCATGGCTCTCTGTTCACCTACCTTTATTTCTTTGACAACAATTTAACAGCTAATGCTTTGGATCTTGGAGTCCTGTCAAACTGTCCCAAGTCTGGAAACAAATGTAGTTCCTTAAGTTGAATATGTCAACACTTATTGACCATATCAAGTTGCATGTAAAATAGTGTTACATGAAATCCATGTCCATGTATTCTTTGCATCTGTAGCATATAGTGCCTCATGTTACTATATAAGTGTAAGGGAATTATCTTCGTTCTTGTATTCATCTGAACGTGTGTTATCGTATTCTGCTTTCATCATGGGTTTCTCTGCTGATGGAAAATGTGTTGTCCTCTTTAGATCAGATGATGAAATAGGCCCTATATCTCCTTTAGCTGTCAGTCTCGCTGCTGGGTTTTCTGGTTCTATTGCTGCCGTGGCATCCCATTCGTTTGGCACAACCAAAAGTCGATCACAATGTATCGTGATTCCAAAGGTAAACTCTGGGAAGAAGAAAGTAAATTTTATAATTTTCTGTTATTCTTGTTTGGAGTCATTTATACATTTTCTCTAATTTGCCTCTAACTGCTAATGCTATGTTCGGCCTTCATTAATGCTGCTTCGTTATGATACTATAGAACATAACTTTCGTTCCTTAAATTAGTAACTTGGATCTTCTGTAGAAGCATCATTTTGAAGAGCTAACTGAAGTACTACATATTCATGTATTCTGTGCTAGAAAAGTAACTACTTATAAAATTAAATTGACCGCTGTTCTCTTGAGTATATTCTTCCAAGTGACATGTTTTGATGAAGTCTATAAGCTGAAACCCGTTAATCTATAAGTGAGGCTTTTGGGGTAGGAGGGTTGGGGGGACATTCATGGCAGGAGCCAAGGATAGTGGTTTGACAATGTTTAAGTTGGTTTGGTGTAGTATGTATCTTTGGAGAGGAAGCTTCTTAAATGGCCTCGGCCAGGGAAGAAATTCGAGAGGTTCACAGGGATCCACCCTACTGACAGGAGTATTCTATTCCGCGGTATTTGGTTGCGGATGGGGCATTGTGGGATTGCATCAATTTTATCTGTAGGAAGTTATTACTGGGCAGCCGATCACTTGGTGCCCATTTTAATACTTCTGGGACTATACTACAGTCTGATAATACCTGACCTCTGGCGAATACACGGGTTATCAGAATGTTGATCCCGACCATATACATTAGCAGTTTCTTCGTGCCATATGATGAACCCAATATGGATAAATTCATATCGAAATGGCCTAAAGATCGATCAACAGGGGTCACACGTTCTGCAGATGGTTATGGTTAGTCAAGAGAAACACCAGACCATATAATTGGATTTCTACAGTTACTTTCTGGGAAGATGAATCTGCAGTTTTACATAGAAATGCAACACACTAGAATAGCGTAATTAAGGATGAAAAAGAATGATCCAATACACAATATTATATCATCAAGAGGGGCCATCTCTTGGTTTGTGATCTTTGTCAGCTGGCACTGCAAGTGGTATCTCCACTTGACATCACCTGTCTCACATTTATCTTTCTTGTGATGCTGTTTTTGTCTCAGCACTTTTTACCATCCAAATTCCAAAGGATCATGGATTAGAATTCCTTCCTTTGTGTGGATGTTTTGCATAAATGATAAGCCTCCTCTTCTGTTGGAAGTATTTGATCACGATATATCCCACAGAATTGTTGGAAAATGACTGTGGGATATACTAGATTCAGTTTGGTTGTATTGTGTGTTTGTGGTGTCTTTATCAATGGAAACTGAATTGAAAATCTTTATAAGACACAAGTTGAGATAAGGCCATGACAAAGAAGCATGGTGTTGTGTGCAATGATAATGGCTTTCAATTTGATTTGGTCATTCCATTACAAGCAAAATCTCAAAGCAAAACCATGAAAACTTAGATATGATGTGTGAGTAGTTCGAACTTACCTTCGATTTGCAGTCTCTCTCTCACCCATGCAGTTTGTTTGTATGGGTGAGATGATTATTAGTCAGTGCTTACTAGCTAATTAAGCGATGAAATGGTTTTTATTATATGGTACAAACAAGTACATCTTAATTGATGTAAACTATTGTTGTTATTACACTAATTTTGTTCAGGAAGGCACCTTGGAACAAGCTACAACAGCACATCATTAATCATAGGTTGCAGAGACATTATCTGATTTTACTCCTTGAGGAAACATTTATGCATAAGACTTTCTGAGTGCGTTCTTTCTATAAATATTTATCTGATTTCCGTTGCCAACTCCACGTAATAGAATACAAATCAGGAAGTTGAGGCCATGTGGTTTGTTTCAAGAATTTCAGCATATTTCAAACATTATTTACATTCAACTTCGTATGACGGGGATTTGGATGAGAGAATATTTTTTAGTTCTTATTTTGGTAAAAAAAAAATTAATTTACAGAATGAAACAATTATATATGTTTCTGTTAAATTTTGCAAAATATCACCGACAAAGTCTTGGAAAGACGGCCTTTCTACTTGGTTGACAATTTCACAATTAATGATATGATCATTTATTTTTTTGCTTCAAGCTTTAGCAAGCTACTTTAACAACATAGCTAAACAATCCCCGAACTCTTATCCTTAGAGCTAGCAACCCGCGGCGCGAAGTAAATGCACTTTAATGTCTTTACACTCCGTCCATATAGAACTTGTATTGCTGGGGATTTTCTCGCTTATGTTTAGTATATATGCAGATCTCTTGCGAGAATTGTGATTTCGGGAGTTGGCCTAGCTGAATCTGCCATTTATCTTTTTCCAACTATCTCCTCCGTATGTTCATGTTTGTAGATGAGTTGCCGAACTTCTGAACCATTGTGATTCATGTTTGTAATACTGGAGTGCAATTCATGAAAAAATTAGACTTCTTAATTGCTTCTTTTCAATGATGATTGATGAAGGCCGCTCATGTAACATTGGAGTCTACGAAGCTGCTGATGTAGTTTTTTGTATTATAAAGGTTGAAAAGGAAAAACCATAACAATGTGAATGGTGAATTGCATCTATCTCTGTTAGATGTGGATAAAAGTTTTCTGCAAGATTACATTTAGATCTTCTGTTAGAACATGGCATTAGCAGACTTTGGTGCCTGACATTGTAAAAAAAGAAGCTAATGTGGAGTTCCATGTAAGTATGTTGGTTCTCTTGTTCTGCAGGGCAGTGGACATTTTCGGGGAAGCAGAGAGGATTGAGTCCATGAAGTATTTGTTTCACCAAATGCATGAGAAAGGTGTAAAGATCACGTCCATGAAGTAAAGATGGAGCATTCGACAGTCGTTATTCGACAGTCGTTTCCCATTCGAGTTTTCACTCTGTGGGAGGAAATGAGGGACGAGGGTTGTTATTCGACAGTCGTTTCCCATTCGAGTTTTCAATCTGTTTCTTCAACCTTGCTATGGGTTATGGGATGCATATGTTCTTAAATTCACATTTGAGTGCAACTTGGCTGGAATTGGAGGTAGCATGGAAGATGCATCATTCGTTTTCTTCCATCAAGCATGAATGTAGAAGATTTCACATTCTTGTAGAATGGGCAATATCTTTGTTGTCTAATGAGATGAAGTGTGTTGAACACAATGATAGCTGTATTTGCATTTGTATTAAGTTTGGTTTTGTGTTTTTATGTCTTTGGTTGAATGTATTCAATATTTTGATTGCTCGTGGTTTGGCAATAAAGCTATCTTGTGAAGCTATATAAATTGAGCACAACTATTTAATCTCTCTCCCTCCCATATTATGGATTAAGAGAAATACTAACTTATGGTGAGTCAAGTTTTAAAAATTATATAAGCTACCTCATGTCATCTCTCATCTTGTTAGATGAATAAACTTTACAATTTAATTTTTATTTTCAAATAAAATATGATATGCGGATATTACATGTAAATTAAACCTAATTTTTTTTAAAAAAAACACCGTGCACTCCCACTAGTTTGCTTTAAAAAAATCTCGAGTTAAGTTAAGAAATGACTCTGACTTTAAACTGAAAGTACCAATATAGTCTTGCAATCTCAGAAAGTGTCAAAATAACTCTTGACCATGTTGACTTTTTAGTCAACTAGTTTACTGGCGGAACAAGGTGAAAATACCGTTTTGCCCTTATTTAAAAAAGAAAGAACAAAAAGTCACAAAATATGAAATGACGTCCTTGTCCCTTTATTTATCATTTTCTCCTATTTTCCTCTTGCATTTTCTATTCTTCCCCAGAATTTCTTTCCGCTCTACCCTTCTTCCCGTTTTCTTCAACCTGAAGCACAAAACCGAGGCATCACTTCGTCGTCCTTCATCTCTGCAATCGTCCGTCGTTCTTTGTCACCATCGTCATATTTTGTTCCTCATCTGCAAGCGGCCGGCGGATTTCTTTGTTTTGCGTCTTTCTCGTCGACTTCTCCCCCTAAAACAAGGCATCATCTAAAATGGTAATCTCTCGTCAATATGTGTTGGATATTGCCTCAGTTGTTACCTCTGATTCCCCTTATGGAGTTGGTTTTGTTCATTGTTTGAGATTTAGGGGTAAAATGTGACATTGAGGGTGAATTTCCTAGGGTTTTTTTAGTTGTTAGAATTTTGCATGTTTTATTTTGCTTTATGGGCTTATGGTTGTTTTGCTTGGTTGTGTTAGGGTTGTTTATGGTGTAAAACAGGGGCTAGTTGTGAAGTCCTATAATGGATGAGGTTTAGTTTCGTTTCATGTACTGTCAGAACAGGAGACATTTTTTCATAATTTTTGTTGTGTTTTGAATGGTTGTAATTTTAGGTGGTTGTTGTGGATTTTTTGGCGGTTTTTTGGATGTAGTTGCTGTAATTTGTTGCCTTCCTTGTGGGTAATGTGTCAATGTTGTTGCTGCCAATGTTGTTTTGTTTTTCCATATGAAATGATGCTATGAATGTTGAAAATGTGCAGAATGAGGAAGATATGTATACACTTACGCTTCGGCATGGTGAAAGGTCGAAGGTATTGGATGGAATTGATCCTCATCGTTATTTCCTCGTAGTGTTGAAGTCCAACTTTACGGAACTTTTCTCCGGCTATCCAGAGGCATGAAAGAAGATGGAACTAAGTTTCACGTACTAGGCTCCTTCATTGGAAAGTATTTTATTGCGCACTAGAGGATTTGATGAATATGTTCAAGGCTTGTGAAGATGAAAAGGTTGTAGACATTTTTGGTGAAGTTTTTGGTGAGGTTAGTGGCATGGGAGAATGCTATAAACATGGGAGGATTAAAGAAAATATTTGGAGGCAGGTGCGAAATTGGACTCGGAAAGGTCGTACTAGAGCAGCGACGATGCTAGTTATGTTGATGAAACTGTGGATGCGGACATATTGGAAGAGGAGGCATAATGGGTAAGACGTTACACTGAAGACGATTCTAAGGTTGATTATGAGGATATAGAAAGTACGGATGCTGATATGGAAGAGGAGTTAGAGGATGGTTCTGATAGTGGCGAAGAGTTTCACCCACTTAGAAAATGCTTGAATAGAGAGGAGTTTAAGGAAGTCGGCAACGGTAAAGTAACTTTGAAGGAGTTATGAAATTTTTGTCGAAGCAAGATTTCAAGCAAGTTTTACTTGAGCTATCCGTGCAGGAAGGGTTTCAGTACTGTATAGTTAAGAGTGAGAAGCTCCGGGTCACAGTTCGCTGCAAGGATTCGAGTTGCAAAGGAAAGCTTCACAGTTATGTAGTGAATGATGGACACATTTTTTGTTTGGGAGCTCGAGGGGGAGCACACATGCAGGAAATTAGGCAGTGTGAAGGTGACAAAAAATTGGATAGCGAAAAGGATTTTGAGTCTCGTGAGTGCTGACCGGAAAGTGTCAAACAAGGTGTTGGAAGACTTCTTGTTGCTATTTGGAGTCCAACCGAAAAGATATCAACTTATGAGGGAAAGAAACAAGGCGTGCGAGATGTTAGATGGAAACCACGTGGACTCCTTCAAGTGTCTTCCTTAATATTGTGGGAAAGTGGTGAATAGAAACTCGGGAAGTGTGGCAATGATCGAGTATCAACCAGGACCAAATCCTCATGTGTCCCTCATGTAAGAGGTTATTTATTGATTTTGATGCTACCAAGAATTTTTTTTTATAAATTGATGTCGACCTTACATAGGTTTTGATGGATGCCACCTTAAGGGTAGGTATGGAGGAGTTCTGTTGCAAATGATCCAGAAAGAGGATTATTTCCGCTAGCCGTTGCTTACGTCGAGAGTGAGTTGAAAGATAGCTGGCTCTTCTTCTTCTTCTTCTTCAAGTTGATGGATGACTTCTTGGGGACAACTTCTAAAACTATTGTACAAATCTCTAACAATATTGTCTTTTGTTTATTTTACAGATGCCAACAGAAGCCACCTCCATTACCAACACCCAAGGCAGTCAAACTGTTAGGGGTCAAGCAAGA
>JAUOBV010000008.1:13462966-13477369 GCA_032360425.1 Rubia occidens
ATTGATATGTTGAAATTCATTTTTAATTTTTTTTTATAATTGTAGGTAAATAATTGCAATAAATAAAAATAAGTATCTGATCATCCTATTTGTCATACTAATTATAAAATGTTCTCGTCTAACACCCAACGGCTAGTTAATGTAAAATAAGACTTTGTGATTAAAGCAATATAATCTAAATTGAAATGAAATAAACTAAAATGTAATTAAGTCCACACTATTATTAAACTGCCTTTGTATGCTTCTACCACTTTACCACTTTAAAGTTTAAACAACCTTTGGGTTGGTGGGTTAGTTTGGTCTAGAAATTTAAATAAAGAGGGATCAATCCAATTGAAATAATGGACACAATTTGCAAATAAGGAAATAAAGTGTAAAGTGCAAATTCAGATGGAACGTATCAAATAGGAGTGGGTGTAAATAGAGATGAGATGAGGTGAGTATTAGGAATGGATCCAGATGAATACAAGATGCAGCAGTATGCTACAAATCAAAAATGAAATTAAAGTCTGATACGCAAAAATAGAAGGCAGTTTCCAGAAAACAGAGAAAAAAATCCACTCATTCTCGAACATTCCTCTTTTTTTTTTTTTTTTTGGTGATCAAGAAAACTTGTGAACAAGATCCAATCTACCCCACAATGCATGTACTAGTCCTTTAAACTGGAGGTCAACAAATGGTCCACGTTGGACTAACCAGGATGGTAGATGAACACATCCCATTGGTCCGAAATCTATCCCAGATTTCACTTATCCTACTTGGCTCCTCAACACACACCCCTTTTGATCTCCCACATTGCCATATAACCAGCCTAACAAAAACCATCTTCAGACCAAAAATCTGAGGAATCATTCTTGTAGAAACAAACCAGAAAGAGGAGCGAAAATGGCTGCTTCATCTGCTGCATTGCTCAATGGACTTGGGGGCTCTCCCTTCTTGAATGGCGGAAAGAAGAGCCAGGCTCTTTTGGCTGCCCCTGTTTCATCAACAATCGGTGCTGCAAATGCTGCTTCATCCAGGAGATCTGTTGTAGCTGCTGCTCTTCCGGCGAAGAAATCGTGGGTTCCCGCGATTCCTCCCAACGACTTCACTGATCCCGAGTGGCTCGATGGCTCGTGAGTATCCATATCTTTCGCTTTCTGTTTTCGAAATGATTGCGCATAGCTTACACGGATCGCTGTTTTGCAGGTTGCCCGGTGACTTTGGCTTTGACCCTCTTGGTCTAGGAAAGGACCCTGCATTCTTGAAATGGTACCGGGAAGCTGAGCTCATCCATGGCAGATGGGCAATGGCTGCAGTTCTCGGCATCTTTGTCGGCCAATGGTGGAGCGGTGTCCCGTGGTTCGAGGCTGGAGCTCAGCCGGGTGCCGTCGCCCCCTTCTCCTTTGGCTCGCTCCTGGGCACGCAGCTGCTGCTCATGGGATGGGTGGAGAGCAAGAGATGGGTTGATTTCTTCAACCCCGACTCGCAGTCTGTGGAATGGGCCACTCCCTGGTCTAAGCAGGCAGAGAACTTCGCAAACTTCACCGGGGAGCAAGGGTACCCTGGGGGGAAGTTCTTCGACCCGTTGAAGTTCGCAGGGACACTCGAGAACGGAGTCTACGTTCCTGACACAGAGAAGCTTGACAGACTGAAGCTAGCAGAAATTAAGCATGCTAGACTTGCTATGGTTGCTATGTTAATTTTCTACTTCGAGGCCGGCCAAGGGAAGACACCTCTTGGTGCCCTTGGTTTGTAAGCCATATAATCCCTACAATGATGTAAAAACTAATTGCCTGTAGAAACAAGATATCAGAGCGAGTTCTTCCACCATAAATTCAATTTTTTTCTGCATATATGTTCCCTTATGTTATCAAGCACTCAAGATAGATAGAGCTTGCGCATTTCATGAATCACAAATAACTTAGCATTCAAGAACTCGACGGCAAGTCAAATACTTTCTACAACATGTTCTCAGAGAAATCTTTTGAAATGTAAAATCGCGATAGATCTATTGTCAAAAACAGCCTCTAGATTAGCAAATGACTGAAGCAGAAAGAGAAGAGAACAGGTATCTAACAGTACAGCCGCAATTACTATGGAGCCTTATCCCATGGCCATCAAGAATTCACCCTCACATACCACTTCACCTCCGACATATGCCTTGCCGTCCATCTTTGCAATTCCAAAGCGTCTCTGCAACTTGGTGAGTGTCATTCTCATCACTAAAGTGTCTCCAGCAATTACGGGCTTCCTGAACCTGACTTTATCAATTCCAGCAAAGAAGAAGTTTTCCCGAGAACCTCCAACTTCAGGTTGCAGCATAACCAATCCTCCAACCTGGGCCATTGCCTGCATCAAGCAAGTTACCAGATTTTCTTAGAATCCAAGAACTAACCTGCAGAACATTCTGTGTGTTTTTCTTATGATACAAGTTGAGGATGCAACATAATTTAATTACACGCTGGCATTGATGAGTTTCACTCTGTAATGCTGAGACACTCATCAGAGTCTTGAATGCAACAATATTGACTTTCGGAGGCTTTCCGAACTTCAACCATGTGAATTTTTTGCAACTTTACAAATAAGTAGCATTTACTGCAAAATAGTCAATCATGTTTTTTTCTAAATACAATGAAGATTTAAACTAGACTCTTATACCTGTATACAAAAGGCAAAGGATTAACCAATAGCTCGCTCAGTGTGACACTGAACCTTTTTGAGAACCCATAAAGACAGGACCATGCAAGAGTAGATTGCAGTACAGAATTTCACTTCGAAGTGGATTACCGTGGCCTAATTTATCAAATTTCCATTCCCCAAAAACAAATCCCATAAACCAAGTAACTTATATTCTCTTTCTTCCCCCAAAATGGTCCAACCTAATTATCTGGTGAAGTGTTTCGCATTGAACATTTGTATAATGTCAATTCTAAAATTAGTATTCCTCTAAAGAACCATCAGCAAGCCAAAACCCTATTAGAACAATCAAATATGACTCTTGGTGAAACTGATTACAGAATTTGAGACAGTAACATCAGGAAGTGATAAAAACCTCTCGCAACAGGTATCCTTTTGGTATAAGAGCAAGGCCACAAACAACTCAAAACGCACAAGTTAATAAGTTGGAAAATCATATCACCCATTTATCACTTCTGAATTGGTAAATACTCATTGTGGCACGGATTACAACTTCATATTAAAAAGACGTCAAGATGATTCAGGAAGCTCAACACAAAGAGACTCAAAAAAATCTTTTTTAGAGTTCTTAAGGACTCATTATAGCACAATAACACAGACTACAATGAGATTATGAGAGGTAAAAAGGAGTGGAGATGCCTTCGGAAGCTCTACACACAAAAATGATGTATTTGCTTATAAAGGGAAATGCCAAACAATGTATATTCCTGGATACTCGTGCTGATCAGGAGGTGGGTTGTTGGCATAGACACAAATTTTAATAGCCATTAGATGAACTAAGCTAGTCATATATAGCAGCATGTTTAGTTCTAATGGATCATGAAACAAAGAGGGGTGTTTGCAGTGGGAATATAAAGGAAGATCCAACGTGCCATATGATGGTGTGGGTTTTACCAGGTAAGATATATAAAACACGAAAAAGAATTCCTTTAGTGCAGGAACAAAATGAGGATTATCATATGCCCGTGCTAATCATCACATATAGAAAAGAGGACAAGAAAAAGTGCAATTAGAAAATAGGCATAACAAAGCATCAGATCAGTAGGTAAACCACCTCCCGTACTTTGTTCACCAATTAGAAAATAGGCTTTTAAATTAAAAAAAAAACGAGGAGTACAATTAGTAGCTTAAAAGAATTTTGCACATCGAAACATCAAGGATCAGCAACACGGATTGATATTGTAGACCAAGTTCTACCCTGAAAACAAGTAGTCATTTGTCTAACAAAGCATAGTTCAAAAGCACACATATACATACCTCAACCATGAGAACTCCAGGCATGATTGGCCTCTCAGGAAAATGGCCAGGAAAGAAATTATCATTTATAGTCACATTCTTGATGGCCACCGCAGAAACCCCTGGATTGTACTCAACTACTCTATCCACCAGCAGAAATGGAAAACTACACATCCAAATGCAAAAACACAAATCAACAAAATTGGCATTCAAAACTGCATCAAATTCAACACAAATTTCCACACTAACCGGTGAGGCAGAATTTCCCGAATTTGGTTGATATCCATAACGGTCGGAAATGCCGGGTACCCTGAACACAACAAGAAAAACCCACGTATTAATTTTCATTGAAAGAGATAAAGACTGAAACTTACGCTACAAAAACTCAAAGCAGAAGCATACCGAGTTCAATTGGGGTTTCAGCTCCATCAGGGGTGCAATTAACGATGCAAGAATTCTTCTTGTTCAATCTGAGTTGGGGTCCGGAGAACCCGGAAGATTTGTTCAGGGAGACTGATCTGGGCCCTGATTGGGCCGCATTCTGAACGCCCTGGCGGGAAGTGAAGGTGGAGAAAAGGGACTGAGAGAGCGCAGTAGAAGAAGCCATTGGTGCCGTTGTTGTTGTGAATGGAGGGTTGGATTATTTGAAGGTGTTTTCGATGAAAACTAGGCGTCCGTATGTACTGGGTATGTTTTGTTGGTGAGTCGGTGACTGGTAATTTGTAAAGAGTGAAGTGAAGCAAGAAGAGCTGTAATGGTGGCGGAGGTACCAAAGATCTTGTTCTTAATTTCTTCGACAGTTGTACATTTGTTGAAATTGCAGTTTGGATGCTAATCCAACGGTGTTTTTTATAATAAAATAAATAAATCATTCCAAGACCAAGATGCTGGAAAAACGGTTAGCTGAGTGTAATTGACATCCAACTTAACTTACATCTAGCAATAACTAACACATTGCAAAAATATCTAAATTACATGTCAACCAGACTAATCATTTGTATATTTACGGATCGGATATCCAATAAAAACTGTAATATCATTTTCGGGGATATTAACACGTTTTCTGCAAAAATCATGACCACTTGGCAGAGAGGAGCGTATCACACATCAATATCACTGTGCCAAACAGGGATCTTCTACAACTGTAACATCGCTTGATCCAATCACAATCTGTATTGTCCAAACTGTAAATACCTTAAAAAACGCATGTTTGATACAGATTTGACGTATCCAAATTAATGGAAACTCAAAAAAATCACAAACAAAATTACAAACACACGTGCTGAACAAGCATATCGAGAACAATACATCAACGTGAACAACTAAATAGTGTTATTGTCATGAACACAACGATCTAATCGATCATGTTGAAAAATAAAACTAATCTGTGAAAACAAATCTCACCTTTATTGAATAAAAAAATAAATTAAAATAAAATGTTGTCAGCATCTAACTGTGCTTGTTAATTCAAGGCCTTCTTGACCCAATCAGTATCAATTACCCACACTTAGATTTATTCTTCGTAACGAGGTGATTTTTTTTTTGCATAATATGTAAAATCAATTTGTAATAAGTAAGTAGAAGTGTTGGTTCTATTGGCGTGCAGCTGAGTATTTTTTTTAATGGCATTCTCAACTATTCAAGTGGATAGAGTTTCACATTTTACCGAGTTTCAATAAATTTAAGTGGCGGTGTCTCCTAATTTATTCTTATACGTAGAGTATGATGTTTATATGTAATTTAGTTGGTCCTATGTAATATTTAAAAATAAAAATAAAATAGAGTTTTTATTAAAATACAACAATGATTTGTTATTCATTTAAACATCTGGTGGTGTTGTCCACTTATTAATATCATATGGTTGATTGTGGTGGCTACTGTGATTTGTCTAGGAATTTTCATTGCATGCAGCGTCGTCACCTATTGATTACCTCAAATTTTTTTCAACGCCTGGTCAACTGCGACGTGTGATTTTGCTAAGCTATCAGTCGTGATGTTTGTTTAGCGGTTGACTTTAAATGTGCAATCGGTAACATGCTGGTCTAGCTGTTCGGTTTGACCGACTTCCACTCAAAAACAAACGTGGTCGATGTCGCACATCCTATGATTTCTTGTAAACTCCATAAAATTGAATTACTTTAAAAAATTACTAATTAGTACCAATATTTTAAAATTCAAGAGTAATGACTGGCAATGGTTTATCGAGTTGAATCAATTTCGAGGTGAGCAACGATTTATATCAAGTATACATACATACATACACACACTCATGTATGTATATATGAGTTACCCATTTATTTTAATTGTTAATTATTTCTATTCACAATTATTAATATATACAATTTCATTCTTTTTCTACCGTTTACCACGCAACGTATGTCCCCGGAGTCTACATTCTTTCCTTTTTACGAACACACGATGTCATTGCATAATCCTCATTTCAGCTGCACCTTGAAACAACAAAACTTTGGGGTTAACCCTACCATGGTATGATCTACGTCTAATTTGATTTTTGTTAATATTATCTTTAATCAAAGCATAGATGGTAACTGTATTTTTATGTTTCAGATTCAGTATCTCCGGATGGACATAGTAGCACGCCTACCAAGTGACATGACCCCGCTTGTCTTGAGGTGCTACAGAAAAGAGTGACACATGAACTACTCGGGAATAGGAAGACCAAGGCCCCGCCCCAAGGGATTTTGCAGAGTTTCTTAGTGGCAACCGCCTGTGCATTAGCTGACGGTATTCTTCGAGCTGTTAGATGTTTCAGGGCTGATAGTGTTCAAGGTCATCATCCGAGATTCATGAGTTTTTTAATTTTTATTTAATTATCCTTTTGATTGGAACAAAAACAATTTTATTTGAAATATTTGAGTACTGTTGTTTTTGGGAATACTAATTGGTTCATTGGGAATATTTGAATGATAATTTATTTTTTGTGTGATTCTATGGAATAATAATTTTTTATTTGCATAACCATCAATTGTTCCCTTGTTTTTTAAAAAATAAGATCCCATAAAAATGGGGAAGATATTTATTAGGCCCTCCAAACCATTCGTACCTTTTGTTACATCCACCGTGATCTGAAATCGGTCCATGTGTACAAAATGCCTAAAAACGTGGCAAAATGGTTGCCTTTTGCCAGCCAAAAAGATATTGAGGAAAAATTTGAAAGTGTTCCCGACTGTCCCACCTCCACCCCCTGTGTCGATGTTGTCAATCGGCCAGACTTCCAAATATTCCTAAATATGATCTAGTAAGAATATTACAAAGTATCTACGTTATGACTTTGTACATTGATTTTTATACAAGTTGTGTATACTTGATGCTCTGATTCTGTTGCCAAAATCATCCATGGTGCTTCAAAGATCTTCCACTTTTGTTCCGTCAATTCTGTTCCATCAGCCAGCCAAATCTGCTCCAGATGCCATCCATCCTGCTTCAAATCTTCTTGTATACATTATTCAGCTCCATCTCCCATCCATTTTGATGTCCTTTGAAGATCCAGACTAATCTCCATGTGTCCCATTTTTAGGTCTGAGTTCTCCCTTATTTTACCGTAAATTGCTTCACTAAGTATGTCCTGCAAGTATACATTACTGACAAAATGGGTAGCATCTTAATCATCTATCAATTCTAATATTTGGAACCCCAATTCTATCCAGACACAGTAATCCCTTCGCCTTTTGGTCAAGATGTTGAAATGTAAAGGAGTTCTCTATGTCTGCATTTGTGTCTACTAAGGTTGTCAAATAATCAGCCACTCTATTACCATGTCTTAGAGTGTGTGTGTGTGTGTGTGTGTGATTAAGGTGTTTTTAAGTAGCATGTATATATATATATATATATAAAACTTGGTCATATATTCTCCAAGGAGCTTTGTGTGGGTTCCCAATTGCTTCTATAGCTTGGCTATTTTCATATTCAAGCGTAAATGTAGGCAAATTCAATTTTACAGCAAATTGGTATCCTAGTCTAAGTGCCTTGATTTCTGGATGTAAACTGATGTTGCATGGTTAGATTTCACAAGAGCTCTAAAGAAAAATCTTGTTTTATTCCTAACCAAAATTCCCAGAGCACATCTATTATTATAACGTGACCAAGATGCATCCACATTCACTTTAAACTCGTGAGTAGACATGTGCCATTTAACTATTCTAATCCTGAGCACTTTTTTTGGTTTTAAAACTGGTGTGAATCCTAGTTGGAGCCAAATTCTATCTTCACTGTTGCTACTAAAACTAGGGTTTACGCAAAATGTTTTAAACAAATCTATTTTGATAGATTCCAGAATGTTAACTAATAGTGGACTTCTATCCTCATATGTGAACTAGTTTCTCATTTTCCACAGATTCAAGCAAATGAAAGTAGGTATCAAAGTAAGAATATAGCCATGCATAGTTTTATCTCCCTTAGTAGACCAATAGAATGATAGTCTATCAAATATGGTAAGAAATGTACGTGTTCTAAAACCGATTAAATTTTCAAAATGGTTCCAAACCAGAATTGAGAGCTCACATGAATTTAAAAAATGAGACATGATGTCACTGTTATCACACATTGAACATTTAGAAGCTGAACTAATATTAGAGTAACAAATAATGTCATCAAAAGGAAGTATGGAGTTTGCTAGTTTCCACATGAAGAAAGAAACTTTCCTGGGTATCTTTTTGTGCCAAATGGAATTCAGAATTCTTAGTGGTCTTCTCCCTATTGAAATCACCTTGAAAGCTGTTTTAAAAGTAAAAACTCCCTCCTTTGATGGCTTCCATATTAGCATGTCTTTCCTGTTTTCATTGATGGTTGATGTATGTAAAAAAGATAGTATATGGGATGGGAGATTAGAAAGTAAGGGCATAAAGACATTCTTATTATTCAGAAAATCTGCAATGGAAATATTAGTTGGAATTTCTCTCCTTTGTATGTCTTCATAGTCTTGTAGGCTTCCAAAGTTTGTCCAATTTGATATGTAGAAGTTAGCTTTTCCTTCTCCATGGATAAATCTAACCTGTTTTTCATCTAGGGTGTTGATTTTACAAATCCTAATCCAGTTCTGAGAAATTATTTTATTTTGAGGTAATGACCATATTAACTTTGCCCGGACTGTTAAGCCTAACTGAAATTTCTACCACATTTTTAGTGAAAAAGTGTTAATAATGTCCTTGAAGTTTCTAATTCCTAATCTATTTTGTTCTGTGGGAATGAATTTTTTTTAAGCTCTTCCAAATCTTCTTCGTTCCGTTTTCAGTCTCTCCCCATAAGAATGTTGAAACTTTCCTTTTTAATTGTGTTATTACTGCATTTGGGGGTCTTAGTACTGCCCACAAATGCTGAGAAATAGAAAACATTACACTATTTATCAGGACAAGCTTCCCTGCAGCGGTCAACGATTTATTTTTCCAGTTATTAAGCAAATAATCATATTTTTCAAGTAAGAATTGGAAATAACTTGCTTTAAGCCTGCCTATGAAAATGGGGGGTCCCAGGTAAATGAAAGGTAATGTTCCTTTTGACATTCCTAATCTGTATTTGATCATTTTTATTTGAGCCAGAGAGGCATATCTGCTAACATAAAAGCTGCTCTTACTATAGTTAATTTTCTGGCCACTAGTTTTTAATCTAGTAAGAGTTAGGGGAGTTTCCTGTATAAATATTACGGTATCATCAGCATAGCTCAAATATGAAATTAAGTTAGCCCCTCTGGGCAGAACAAATTGGCTTATTTTATGGTTAGAAATGCAGAATGTGATGCTTCCGTAAAGATATTAAATAGAATGGGAGATAGGGGGGTCTCCTTGTTTTATACCTCTTGTAGGTTGGAAAAATCCAGCTTGTTTCCCTTGTTTCAACCCAACCATGCAAAACCATTTTCTAAAATAACTTTCATAGACAAAATTAAATTCATACTTGTGTTTTCTCTTAAACATATCTCAATCACTTTTAAGCAAGCAACTTTTTTACTCAACTTATAAGGTTTTTCTAACTAATTACCAACATCGTCTGTCCTTCGCATCTAACATCGATAATAGCAACACATAACATGAGGTCATTCATTCTAATAAATCACCATATGCGACGTCACATACCATTCGGTTAAGCATTTATTTCGATTTCATAACTTTTTACCGTGGTTATAAAATGACCGAGGTAAAAAGTCTACCTTTTACCTCAGTTTTTTAACCAAAAGTAAATAATATTTTTTTACTTCATTTTAAAAAATACCGAGGTAAAAGAACTTTTTACCTTGGTTATTTTCCATTTTTTCATAATCGAGGTAAAAGGAGAAAAGTAAAAGGTGTGTTTTCTTGTAGTGTGTTTAGTTAACCATTTATGAGATTCCAAGATTCATCATATTTATGCTTTAATTATAATTGTTGTTTGTGTTTATGCAATGATTATTTCATGATAAAGATTAATACTTATTGCTAATTGTGATTATGCCATAAAATAGCATTAGGCTCGAGAACGAATTTGAAGAGATTTTGTCTCTTTGTCGGTTTGGTCAATGGTCAACGCAAACATTGTGTCTAGGAGAGAAATATATGCATAAAGCTAGTCATTGAGTTAGATTAGGCTTAAATGCGTGATTAAGTTAGTTTATGGACGATGCATGAGTTGCCGGAGTAGGCTTCACACATCATTTTGGGGTCATATGGTATTCCTGACGGTCATATCCCGAGTTTGTGGCACATAGGTCAGTTAGATTCAAAGGGGTCAACAAGGAGGTACTAATGTTCTAAGTGGAACAGTACGAGCTTTTAGTAATATTTTTGAAACATTTTTGTAGTGTGTGTTATGGTTTAAATGGAATGAATGTTTGGACCATTATGGTTTGGTATTAAATGATACTTTATTGATATTAAAAAAAATGAGTTGAATATTTCATGTATTCTGATGAGTTTTCAATATTATAGTTATTATATTCGCTTGTAAAATACATGGTGTTGAAGTTTTTAAAATTTTAAAATAAAATTTATGCACGTTTTGATTTTTAGTTGAAGTTTTACATGTTTCGAATTGAGGTTTATATGAATTCCGTTGAGAGTTTTTTTCGCCTAGACATGAACTGGAAGAGGAATGAGGGAGAGTGTTATTTATAATCTTTTTTTGGCAGAGAGATCCCTACAGTTATTAAAGTCGTTTAAAATTAACCCTGAAATAAAAATAGTTATAAGACCAAAACCTAAGGAAATGAGAATGAGAGAGTGTTCATCATATTTATAAATTTATTTATTCTTTGCAGAAAGGTGTGAACTTCTTAAAATTAACCCCAAAAATAAAATAAGGGAAAGACTTTTTTTGGTCCTCAACATATGTCACAATTGTGAGATCCCACACTGAAATGATAGATACGAGATCATTTGGTACTTAAAATAAATTAATATGGAAGTTGTTTAACGTTATAGGAAAAAAATCAGTAATCGTGAGTTACAAATAAATAAATATATATATATATATATATAAACGTTAAATATACATACATCATAAACAAGATTATACAGAACTCAAGACATTAAAGAAATAATAATTAACGTAAGAGTATTATACTATAAACTCTAGAGGCACGAATGAATAAAAAGTTAGTTGAAATTGATTCTGAATGTTCATTAAATCATTTCAACATTCAACAAGTACAACTTCAAAGTTTATAGAAATTTATTTTTATATCAAAATAAGTTGAGAGTTAAAATATAAAATAAAAATATACAGGGAATAAATTCATCGTAAAAAATTTATATTTCTTATATTATATTATATATAAGTAGGATAAATAAAATTTGAACAAATAAGTGTTTCAAATTAAATTTTCAATAAGAATTCAATTGAAACAAGTACAAAACTTTAGGTTATAATTTTATTTTTCAATAAAAGAATAAAATAAGATTAGTCAACTTTGCAGTCAAATTGTAAGAAGGTGATAAAATAACAAAAATAAAATACAGAACGGAACAGAACAAAGGAGATATGAACTTATGATCCATGCGTATATATCATCATTCCATTAACTCAAATTAATTAAACTAGAATAATAATATAACAAGACAAGAATGTTAACTACGTACCTTATACAGTATTAAAGATAGAGATTTGAATGTAAATGAAGATATACTAAGTTCAAAAGTGTATGGAAGATACATAAATATTAGAAGTAAAAAATGATTAAAAATTAGAGTTACTAAATATGTATTTATACTATGACTAAATATGTATTTATACTATTACTAAATGTGTATTTATACTAAATTTAGCAATTAGAAAAGACAAGTATAAGTATAGTAACTAAAACGTGGCCATGATAAAGTGTGGAATATAAATATTATAACATTAAACTAATAGTTTGACAAGTAAGTGGTTCATAACACAGATTCAATAAGAATTCAAGTATCTTAAAGATATATTTATATAGAACAATGACTTTTACTACCAAGATATTCAAAAAGGAAAAAATTTAAAATAAATCTTGATACCAACAAGTATACATACGTGTTGGAAAGGGTAAATTAATATATCAAACCAATTACAAAGGGGCATCTAAAAGGAAAAGAAATTTAAATTAAAACAAGTTAGGATGATTAGAGAAACTTGGAATCCAAGTTTTTGTGCGGGAAATGGAAAGAGTATTATTGATCTTATCCATATTATGGCTAATTCTAGAAGGACCAAAATGACAAAAGAAAAGTAAGGAAGATGGTAGAACTTAGAAGATAATAAGGACTTCAAACTGTGAACCCCCGACCTCAATAAATTTTGTATGTATGTAATAACTATGCTTTAACCAGAAATTCATATTCCCTCATCTGCTTTCTTTGACTATTTTCGGCTATAACTCCAAACCCGACAAGAAATGCTAACATAAAATAAAATGAAATGAGAAATAAATAAATAATATTAGCAATGATAAAATATTGACTTAGTTAGTATATGATTCTTTGAGAAAGGAGAAATGAATAATAGTACACCAAATTAGGAAGAAAGCGAGATATACAATTCACACATTTAAAAGAAGAATAAGACTAAGTCATTAAGAAATAACGAATTGAGTCGTTAATTAAATATCTATATTATTAGGATTTTGTAATAAAGTCACGTAATATATTTGAATTACAATTGAAATTAAAATATTGATAAAATTTTAATTATTTGTTAAATATGAATATTATTGTTGAAATTCGATAATAAAATCTCGTTACATTGAAAGTTACAATTGAAACTAAAATATTTACAATTTTCACCCATTTAAAGAGAGAAAAGATTACTAATAGTAAATAAGAGAAATATATATTATATTATATATATATATATTATAATTAAAATTAGTTATAGGGGGGGGGTTTGTTTAGAAAATGGGGTGGGCGGTCAACCCCACCCCAAGACACAATGATTAATTACAAAACTAGATAATACCCGTGCCGATGCACGGATTTATAAACGTGAATGATAAAGGAAAATAAATTTATAATTAGATCTGGCAACATTTGATATTCCTCAAGCAATTGTTTACCCCTGCCATTGATTTAAAAATCAAAATATGCTTAACAAAGAGTCTGATGCATACAGCTTAAATATCTAAAAAGCTAATAAACCGTATAAGTGATCACCTGAGTCTCCTATATATTTCTAATGGCAAGATTTGTGGTATCCGCAGGACCGCAACATACACATTTCTTTTATCATCCATAGTCACTCCTCTCGGGCGACTGAAACGGGCTTAACTTGGCTTTCCATCCACATGCCCTGTGTATCCCTGATGCCTGAAATGATCCCCCAACCAATGTTGCCCTACCGTCTGTGTGATTAGCTCATTGAAACACAGAAAATCAGAATTACCAAAAAATATTATAAAAATCAGGATTCCATCACTGAAGAGAAACAAAGAAACTCACATTATCTGCAGTACACAGGTAGATTTATCTTCTTTTTTTTTCTTAATAGCTTGAGCATCCATGTCTTTGAATAGGTTCTTCAGCATAACCCAACTTTTACCTTGCACCGTGATTGTCTTTTCTCTCTTCTTATTCATGATAAGTTTTCTCCTTAATCTTGCTTGCCTAGAAAAATCATGTTTCGTTATTGAGCTGTCAAATTTGTTTGAGTAAATGCCATTGTTCTCCACTGAAGAAACGTCTACCAGATGCTGTTGAGGATGATAGTTCTCTGTAGTAAACATCATTATTTGACACATGAGGATTTACTGTACACATGAGGATTTACTGTACAGAGTAAACATCATTATTTGTGAATGAATGTCCAGTTGAGCTGAATGAGAGCTGAGTTGAGCTGAATTTATTAGAGTTGAGAAGAGCTGAGAAAAGTTGAGAAGAGCCGAGTTGAGTTGAGAAGAGCTGAGAAGAGTTGACGGGAGCTGAATTGAACTTAATTGAGTCAAACTGAACTGAAATGAATCAAATTGACTGAATCAAACTACATTGAAATGAAAAACTGAACCGAACCAAATCAAACTTAACTGAACTGAATCAAATTGAA
>JAUOBV010000008.1:13592929-13605136 GCA_032360425.1 Rubia occidens
GGTTCGACCCGCTTTTGTCCCAATGGGACGAGTATAGAGATAATATGATGAGGGGTGGACGGGTATGGATATTAGTTCATATTTTCCCCATCCCACTAGACCAACAATGTAAACCCTAATTTTTATATTTAATAAACTATTATAATGCACATATCTTATCTATAATATTTTCATGTAAAAAAGTAATATTAAAATTATTATTTTAAAGTAAAAATTTAGGCATTTTGGAGATATACATGGGGTGAATAAAATGGATTTGAAGTGGGTATAGAGACCCAAGCAGATGATGGGGAGAGGGTATATTTTAATGTAGTACCTGTCATGGGTGATTGGGTGGGTATAAGTATGAAAATTTTAGGCGGGTATAGGTATGTAGGGGTGTTCATCGGGCCAAGACCAGACCAGACTGGAACCAGATTGGACTGGAAACAGAATGATAAATAAATTGGACCGAAGACTGGACCAGTTAGTGATTATTTAGGATCGAGACCAAACCGGAATTATTCCACTTTTGAACCTGTACAGACCGGTTGGACTGAATTTTATTAAACTTTATTCTCTTACCATAAAATGTTGGTGTTGGAAAAAAATTGATTAAATTTTTTTTCAGTATAAGATAATAAATTAGAATTTATTATTAAAAAATTATCTAAAAAATATGGAAGAATACTAGCTCAGCAGAAATAAATCTAAACTAGTATATAAATTTAGATTATAAATACTTAAAATATATAAATAAGAGTAAGTTACCGGTTCATTCGGCCCGGATGGAAAAATTCCGTCTTGGACCAGAACCCAAAAACTTTAAAAAAAATTGGACCGAAGACCAGACCGGAATTCTATATAATTGGTTCCGGTCTTCGTATTCTGGTCTGGTTCGATCCATTATACCGGCCCAGACTGATTCATGAACACCCCTTCCGACACCTAAAACAACGAGAACCCAAATTTCCAAAAAAAAATAAAATAACACGAAAATATAAGAAAATAAAATCATCTGCAAATATAGGAAATGCACAAAATGCAATTCAATACAAATTCCGGTCATCGCAATTCAATAAAGTCATCGTATTTTTCTAGTCGTTGTCATCACTCTTGTGCTCCCATGGCCGCCTCATCGGGGTGGTGGTAACTCCAGGCACAGTGGCTGGAGCTGTAGTGTCTTCCAAATCGAGTCGGAGCTTCGTAACCAGCGGATCAGACCAAATAATTTCCTCCTTCACCAGTAGCACTCAAGAGTATTTTTCCAAATATTTATCACTCAACCTATCAGAAGACCCATCAAATCTTACCTGTAAATAGAGTAAACAATAGTGAAGGGTTCAACTCTTTTTTTTTTGCAATGGTTTCAAGCAGTTTTTAAAGTAGTTTGCCCATCCTAAAGATATTAACATATGGATGGAGATATCTTTGACGAAAACACTATTTAAAACTAGGATAATGGGCAATTTTGTTGCCTTTTGATTTCAAATTTTTGATATGATGTTCATGTATAACTTGGACCCTCTGAATGTAACGAATATATTATTTTTTTCCTTTCAAGGATTGGGGTCGGAAAAATAGCAACCAGCAAGGAAGTTGATGATGCTGGCGGCACGTGTAGTGTAACGCGACGTTTGACGGCGGCGGCTCTAGCAGAAGACGGCAGCAGATTTATTTATGGTTCAGGTCTCAGATTTTTAGGCTCTGATACCATGATAAAATATAAAGTACTTAATTACGGTGCATTGATACTACATCAATGACACATCTCATCAATGATGAGGGTTACAATATATAGGGCTATAAAAAACTAAAGTCTAATAGGAATATGATTCTAAGTCTATAAGAAAATTACCATTTATAACTAATTTTATAAGGAAACTAATTCTATAAGATAACTACCATCTATAACCTTTCCTACAAGGAAAGATTTCTATTTCCTTATCAGTACCAATTGAAATTGCACTGTAATCATTAGCATGTTGTTCAAGAGAGTAATAACCCCGCAATCTTAGAAAGTGTCAAAATAACTCTTGACCATGTTGACTTTTTAGTCAACTTGTTTACAGCCAGAATATGGTGAAAATACCATTTTACCCTTATTTTAAAAAAAATACAAAATGGTAACACAAAAATCTGTCTTCTTTCATTTTCATTTTTGCCAATTCTTCTCTATCTTTACCATCTCTATACCATATTTACAATCTCTGTAAAATCTAGAAGGTAGAGATTGAAGAAAAAGGAATCGGCAAAGATGGTATTTTCTTTTTTTGTATTACCCTTACCCACCACCCCGATTGCTTTCATCTTCGTTGATTCCCTCTACCACTCTATATCCACCGTCTTCTTCTCCATCTTTGCCGATTCCCTCCGCCGTTCTTCATTTTCTTCAATTATGAACCAGAAGAATACAGTGACCGAAGGCTGAATCCAGGTAAAAACCCCTAGGGTTCCACGAGTTGGTGCTTCTCAATCCCGGACGACATAACGAAGGTCTCCATTTTCGGCGCTTGGCTGAGCAGCGTCGGAAATGGTGGCGGAGGTGGCGTGGGGATATGGTGAATCGAGGGCGATGGTGGGGGGTTGTAATTGAAGGCGGGGATGGGGGACTTGAACGTATGGTATTTAGGGTTTCGAGGTGACCAGGATGAGGTTGGTGGATGGGAGGGGGACGCAGTGGTGGTGGTTGTTGTGCGGTGGTGGGTGTAGATTTTGGGTGTTGTGGGAGGGAGATGGTGGTGGCGGTGCTCGGTGACAGTGTACGACGGCGTTTGAAGAAGAAAGATTGAGGGGTGTTTTGGGATAAAATTTTCAATTTTAAGTTAAAATTTTCAGCTTTTAGTTCAAAGTTATTTTAGTCATTTCACTTTCTTCTTATTGCCGGAAATTAGCGGTCAACGTCGGAAATAGGGATTTTGGGTACAACGGCTCAAAAGTTCCAAAAGTTAGGGTTAAATTGACACATACAATAATAAGTTAGGATTAAATTGACACTTTTTAAAATTATATGGTTATATTGACACTTTCAACATAAAGTCAGGATTATAAATGTAAATAATCCTTAAAAATAAAATAAAGAATTGCTATGTGAATCATGTGATGGATCTACAGACAAATGGGATGAAGGACATCAAAATTGATTATAATTGGTTTGTTCTGTATAACCAAATGTCATCGTTTTATTGGTGGGAGACCGGCCCCACCACGCTACGACTATCCGCTTGAGTCTTGACAGTCGCTTCACACAGAGACTTAAAAAAAAGAAGCGGAGCACTCTGAAACCAGTGAACTTTCTATTCATCATTTAATCTAAACCAATCCAATCTTTCGCATTCCGTTCCTCGCGATTTCTCCCCCTCTGATCTTCATCGCGTTCACACACGCCCTGTTGTAATTTATTGCTGTTTTTTAATTCACAATTTATGCATACTTCTTGTCATTTCGTTGAATTGGCTAGCTGACATCGATCTCCGATACACCCCATTCGCATGGCGGTCAACGGATCGCACAATCTAGGGTTTCGATTAGGTACGTTGTCGGCCTTATCTAAACTGTGATTCTTGTCTATTTTGTTTCATTTTAATCGATTGTTTCTGTATGACGGTTTAGGGTGGTGGTTCTGTGGAGTTTTGTGGAATTTGGGGGTTTGTTGATATGGTGTGGGATAATTGAATTGGTGTTGGGGAAAAGCTGAATTGAGCTGTCTCGAGCGTTTGCTTGATGAGCTGGATTGAATTGGTTACATCTATTGAATGGGCTTAGAAATGCTTGTTGTCGGTGTTTCTTTCAGTATCTGCATGTATGAAGTGTGAAATTAGCTATATTTACTTTCACGAGTTGGATGAATATTCTAACTCAATAATGCACCTATGGTGCGGAGGAAATATAGTTTTGCATACTTGTTCACACCTAATATACGAGTTGTTTGCTTGATGAGCTGGATTGAATTGGTTACATTTATTGAATGGGCTTAGAAATGCTTCTCGTCCGTGTTTTTATCAGTATCAGCACGCCTGAAGTGTGAAATTAGCTATA
This sequence comes from Rubia occidens, assembly GCA_032360425.1. NCBI lineage: Eukaryota > Viridiplantae > Streptophyta > Magnoliopsida > Gentianales > Rubiaceae > Rubia > Rubia occidens. Next base: position 13,596,947 of record JAUOBV010000008.1, read on the forward strand.
TTTACTCTCACAAGTAGGATGAATAATCTAACTTATTTATGCACCTACGGTGCAGAGGAAATGTAGTTTTGCATACTTGTTCACACCTAATTTAAGAGCTATACTGTCACTGGCATCATCTGATTACTGGCGGAAATTTATTATACCTGATTACTGGCTGTTGTATGCAGATATCAAGCAGATTCTGTCTGAAGCACAGCACCGCTGGCTGAGGCCAGCTGAAATTTGTGAAATTCTGCGCAACTATCAGAAATTTCATATTACTCCTGAGCCCCCACACAAGCCCGGAAGTATGTGTTTCTAAGCATCGTGATCGTTTCAAGATTGATTTTCTTGTGCTGCAGTTATTAATTTTTTAAAGTATACTTATTGTATTCGGAGTTCAGTTCCATTTATTGAGAACTTGTCTTTCAATTGCTAATATTAAAGCTTACAGGATGTTCAGTTGAGATACTTGGCTTTATATTCTAAGAGATCTTTGTAAAAATTTGGCACCATTTTAGTTTTATATTGCTTCTGCACTACAAAATTCTGAAATCAATTTGGTCTCCGTCAAAAAGGCTTCTTGATTATTCCCTTTTGCTGTTTTAGGTGGCTCTGTCTTTCTGTTTGATCGGAAGGTGTTGAGATACTTTCGGAAAGATGGGCATAACTGGAGGAAGAAGAAGGATGGAAAGACTGTCAAGGAAGCTCATGAAAAGTTGAAGGTGTGTATGGGAAAGAGAAGACACTGCATGAGTGAATGATGTCATCATTTTATCTATTTTTATGGAATGGATTAAAGCTGAGTCTATGGAGCTCTTATTCTAATTGTTAGGTTGGAAGTGTTGATATGTTACATTGCTATTATGCCCATGGAGAAGACAACGAGAATTTCCAGAGGCGAAGCTATTGGATGCTTGAACAGTAAGTTGGAGCTCAGTCAGTATACTTCATAAGCACACTGCATTATGTCTTCGTATATAATTCTTGGTTTCTTACTCTTATTATCAAACCTGTTTTTCTTTCTTTCTTTTTGCCTTTTCTGCCTTTTCCCTATTGCAACTTTATCCTTATTATCTTTTTAGCATATTTCCCAAATCAGCTTACAAGTGCCATTTGCCAACTTTCAAATGACATCTCATTGCTTAAAATTTGGCCAGTCTTGGACATGTGAAGGGCCTTTTATGATACACGCATTGCGTTCTCTACAATAGAAAGTACAGCAAAAGAATCTGTAGAACTTTAGTTGTGTCAGTATAGTTATGGAGTCTTTTAAGTTTTTTCTATCCATGTGTCCATGGATGTATATGTTATTCTTATACGGTGATATATTTTCTCCATTTGGTCTCCGCATGACTTATAAATTGAACTAAATTCCATTTGCAAATTATATAGGGCCACCTGTTTGTGAAATTATATACCTCGCATATTTCTAGCTAACCAGTTGTTTACATTTCATATCAGTATGTGGCAGAAGCTAGTTACTGTCTATTCATCAGTCATCACTATATTTTTTGGCTTTGAATTTCATTACAGTTGCATTAACTTTCTGGGGTAAGAAAAGTTCAGTAATTATATATTCCAATTGCTGCAGGGATCTCATGCACATTGTTTTCGTCCACTACTTGGAGGTCAAGGTAAGACTCTGTCTCCATATATGTGAGTGGAATTATCTCGTCTACAATTAAAGACTTGCTTGCTAGTCTTATGAGAAGATAATTTCCTCGCTCTACTTTCACATATGAGTAGTTTACTGAATTGTCCACTAAAAATGTTCAGTGATAACCCCCACCCCCACCCCCAATACCATATTCCTTTTATTCTACCTAATTTAGGAATTAAAAATCACAGGAAGCTTTTTTTTTGGGTGACAAAGACTAGTTTAGAGGTTGACAATTTTCATCTTTAGGTTATGAAGCATATAGATAACAATCAGCGGTTTGTCTCTCATAATTTGTTTGTGGATAGAGCTTTTCAAGTCAATTTTGCATGAATCAATACCAGTAAAAGTTCCTTTTGAACTTATTGACACACTGCTTAGATATATTCTGTAAATGGGAGGAAGCAAATAAAATTGCTTAAACAAAGTTTTATTGATGTTCCTTGTGCAAAGTTTACCTGCCTTCTTCTTCTTCAGGGTAATAAAGCAAGCATCCACAGTATTAGGGACAGTGAAACAGTTTCTTCAAATTCCCAAAATGACAGCTCTTTTTCGACTAGTTCTGCTGGGAATTATGATTCACTGGCTTCTCCATATGCTGATACAACAAGTCCGACCAGCACTCTTACATCTACGCGTGAAGACGCGGAGTCAGGTAATGTACATTATGTGTGTGTGTGAATCTTTGGATCAAACCTAGACCTTTATGTGATGAAACTTATGGATATGAATTTCTCTTACCTTTCTAACTTGATTTGTCTTAAAAAGCACATGCGCATCTCTTCACTTTGTCTTCTTGGTGTATGGCAGTTCAAGTGGGTGTAAATCCAGGTAGTAATTCACAAACAATGCCCAGGCATGCTTACCCTGGGCAGCCGCGTGAGGCGCATTTGCAGGAGATGGAGAATTATAGGCCTGGAATCTCGGGCTCTTTTGATTTGCTTCAACGTTTGGGTATCTCTTCTGGCTGAATATTTCCTCCTCTCCCCTACACCCCTACAATGCTGTGCCTTGTTGTTTTTGTATTATAATGTTTCTGTTTCTCACGAGCTCTGCATAAATGTTTCTAATTACCTGATTTTCTTCATCACAAAGGAACTCAGATAAATCCTTCAGTGGAGCATCTGCCATTTTCTGATGGACATGTTGGTAATCCTGTGATCAATAATTTTGTGTCTGGTGATAAAAAACCTCTAGATCTGACATCCTGGGAAGAGGTTCTTGGTCATTCTCATGCAGGTATATGACTGAAATTATCAGCTGTAGTTGACTCTCTCTCTCTCTCTCTCTCTCTCTCTCTCGCTATACACACACACACAAAAACTCTGTAGTGATGTGATGATTTATTTTTCCTGACAGGCATAATCCCTGATGAACATAGGTCATGGAATTCCTCAGAGAATCAACTCAACTGGCAGGTAGCTAGTTGTACTTCTTAATGTCTGATGCCTATTGCCTATGAAGGCAGAGTAGGTTTATAAGTCCACAATATTGAATAGTTTTCAAATTTCTTAGCCTTTGGTACCGTGATCAATGAGTGCTGAAGAAGTGTTTGACACAAAATTTAACAGTTGTAAAATATACTCAATTCATATAAAATTGACGTTCAGATGTGTAAAGCAGTTGTGGTTCTTCCAGTTACTTCCTATGTAATAAAAGACCCTTTAAATTACTTATCAACCAATTCTTTAGAGGAAGCCTATCAGTAAGAGCCTTTAGGTAAGACTGTTTGGAATTTCCTAACGGTTTGATCTTTTGGTCCATCCCACAGGAGATGTAGCCTATAAACTGTGCTGTTTCTTAAATAACCACCTCTTTCAGCTGTTCTCTGACATATCTTTTAGAAGTAAGGGTGCAATTGTAGATCTACCGTTCTCATGCCAAACTCATGCTTTCTTGGTTAAGTAAGATATGTAAGAACTTGCTCCTGATTTGTAAGAACTGGTGCCTTTATAGAATTCTTGAATCGACCGTTTCTTCTCAGCCAAAATGAACTCCTTTCACTCCTTTCTGAAGTCCTTCAAAATTTATTTTAAAAAAAAGCATTTGATCCATATAATAGTCTTGAAGCTGCATTTTCAGCTGATAACCTAATCTTTCAAGTTTTTTTTCTTGTACATAATGGGAACCTTAGTAGATAATTATTTGGTTTCTTTGTGTTCTACAACATCTGGGACCTTCCTTTCCTTTGGTCATCCATATTAACTACTTCGTTGCTTTTGCTTCTCTATATTGCTAGGGTGATTATTCAGTACGGCTGCAAGGAACATCTGATAATCAAAATTTGATGCCTGGTAGTACGTATTTTAGCCAGGGAAGTTTCCTGACCCAGCAATCTCTTACTGAAATTCTTCAAAATGTCGGCGACCCATTTTATTTGAGGCCGGAAGCGCAAGAAGTGGAACATATGGAAGGGGGCATTCAAAAATTGCAAGCAAATGCAGAAGCTGGATATATGATGGATAAAACTGAGAGTGGTTTGCCTTCTGTGGGGACTGGCTCTCTTCTCTTGAAACAGCCGCATTTGAATGGCATCCAAGCTGAAGAGAGCTTGAAGAAGGTTGACAGCTTCTCCAGGTGGATGGCCAAAGAACTTGGGGAGATGGATGAATTGCACTTGCCGTCAAGTAATGGCTACTCGTGGAGTGCGCTACATACTGAGGATATGGTTGGTGATTCCGGCACTCCTGCTCAATTGCAACTTGATTCAGACACATTGAACTTTTCACTTTCCCAAGACCAACTTTTTAGCATTACTGAGTTTTCTCCTAATTGGGCACACTCAAGCTTGAAGACCAAGGTTAGTTGATATCAACTCTCAGAGATCAATGATTTCTTGCACTCAGAGATAATAGTTCAATAATTTCAGTGTTCAGTGATTATGAAAGCATTTACTTCTACTGAATATTATGGTGAGATGTGATCCAAAAAGCGCAACCCACTTAATGAGTTGACTTTCTTGATTTTATGCTAAGTGATTAGTGTGAGTGTGTTGGTCTGTTCACGTGGTTGCTTTGCTTGTGTCTCACTGTAGCGGATGAAACCAAGGGTTATATAAGCTGGTGCACCATATTTTTTCGTAGTAATCCATTAATTTCTTACTTGTACTTCTGATGAGTTAAATTTTCTTGGTTTCCAGTTTATTGATGAATAAGTGTTGCTACGTTTTGTTGCTTTGTTTTCCTTTGCACATTTATATATATGTCTTAACAAACCAGGTTCTAATTACTGGAAGATTTCTCAAGACTGGGCAAGAGTTAACAAATTGCAAATGGTCATGCATGTTTGGAGAAGTAGAGGTCCCAGCAGAAGTCGTATCTGAAGGAGTTCTCGTTTGCATTGCCCCTCCACACAAAGCAGGGCTTGTTCCTTGCTATGTTACTTGTTCAAATCGACTGGCTTGCAGTGAAGTACGAGAATTCGAGTATCGTGCTGGACCCTTACAGGATATTGATTTTACAGATATCCCTGGAGGCAATTTGCTAGATGTGCATTTGCAGAAACAATTTGAGAATTTATTGTTGGTAGGAACTGTGGGTGGAAACAACAATATCCCTGAAAGTGTTGAGAAGAGAGAAGTTGTCAGTAAAATAATATCCTTAATGGAGGCAGAATGCAATCAGAAGTCAACTCTTTCGTCACTCACAGAGATCTCCCAGCACAAAGTAGCAGAGGAGCAGCAAGGTGAAAAGTGGTTAAAGGAGAAATTGTTCTTATGGCTGCTCCAGAAGGTTACAGAAGATGGTAAAGGGCCCCTTGTGGTTGATGGTGAGGGTCAAGGAGTCTTGCATTTAGCAGCCGCTCTTGGTTTGAATTGGGCACTTAAGCCAATAATGATTTCCGGAGTCAGCATCGATTTTCGTGATGTGAATGGATGGACTGCTCTTCATTGGGCTGCTTTGTGTGGCAGGTAAACCCCTTGGAACTTATAACTTTCTAAGGAGAGGACCGAGAGGTAGTACATGATAATTTAATTCCCTTTCTGTTACACTTGTCGTCAACTGTGTTAAGCTGTCTTGTTATACCCGTGGTAGTATATTTGTGCCTTGTGTAATTGGGCCTTGTGGTTAAAACCTAGTCCCAATATGCTTCTTATCTCTGATGACCTTACCAATCTTTTGCCTGTATTCATATATTACACTATCGTGAGCACAAAAATAGATCATGTACTATAATGAATCTTAAACCCATTCTAATTCCAACAGCGTCAATATTCCTCTACAGGGAAGATACAGTCGTGGCGCTTGTATCTCTTGGGGCAACTCCTGGAGCATTAACAGATCCGTCTGCAGAGCATCTCTTAGGCAGAAGTCCTGCCGATCTTGCTTCTGCAAATGGGCACAAGGGAATATCTGGTTTTCTTGCTGAATCATCCTTGATCAAGCACCTTTCTACTTTGAATGTGAAAGATTCGAAGGATGTGTCAAAACCTATTCAAACTGTAGTTTCAGATCGCATTGCATCTCCGATCACTGAGGAGGATGTGCCAGATTCACTTTCATTAAAGGATTCTCTTGCTGCTGTGTGTAATGCAACTCAAACAGCTGCTCGCATTCATCAAATTCTTCGGGTCCAATCCTTTGAAAGGAAGCAATTTGATCAGAGTAGTGATCAACTTAGTGCAGATGAGCATGCTCTCTCACTTTTGGCTTCCAAAACAAGCAGGCTGGGAAGGAATGATTGGAATGCTCATGCTGCAGCTGTAAGTATCCAGAAAAAATACCGTGGTTGGAAGAAGCGAAAAGAATTCCTATTAATCAGGCAACGAATTGTTAAGATCCAGGTGGGAATTTCTTTTACTTTCTTTTTTTGTGTGTCGCCTTACTAATTAGTCAGGGGATTGTTGTGTCTGTAATGCAAATCTCTGTTAAGAAAGTATTTTTAACTAGTCGGAACTTTCTATTCTCTGATCTGGTTGTTTGTTGGTTTAAAGGCTCATGTCAGAGGGCACCAGGTGAGGAAAAAGTACAAATCAATAGTATGGTCTGTTGGAATCTTAGAGAAGGTTATTTTGAGATGGAGACGGAAAGCACGTGGCTTAAGGGGTTTTCGCTCAGATACAGTTGTAACTGGTCCTAGTGCTCAAGCTGTTCCCCAGAAGGAGGATGATTATGATTTTCTGGACGTAGGACGAAAACAGACTGAAGAAAGAATGCAGAAAGCCCTTGCTAGGGTGAAGTCCATGGCTCAATATCCGGAGGCACGAGCTCAATACCGGAGGCTACTGACTGTTGCTGATGGATTCCGTGAGACTGAGGTATCTTGTTAAGCTATAACATTATACAATCTTGCTATGACAATTTTCTTAATCAGTAGGTAAAGTGTTAGTCATGAACCCCGCTATTTGTAATTGGCCTTTAGTGGATTGAAATTTGCTAATCTGTTACATGCCTGATAATTAACAAATATTGGTAAGGTGAACATGCAGGCAAACAGAAAAGATAGAATTGAACCTATGATAGTACTTGGAAGGTTTCATTACGCCAATGTATGATAGTCATATATTTCTAATTCTGACCTTGAAACCATGTTCAAAATCTGCAGCCGGAAACTTCAAGTATGGTCCTGAGGGGATCGGAGGATATGATATACACTGATGAGGAGCTGTTTGATGTTGAAAGTCTGCTGGATGATGATACCTTCATGTCCTTAGCGTTTGAATGAGTCTCTCTAAGGAGGCCTATGTTTGATCTGATTTGAATGTAAATATGTGTAGTGTAGAAACAATAGTTCTCTTGCCTTGATTGTTAACGGACTGTTGCCTTGATTGTTAACATAGGTCGGTGATAAGTTAATGTCTCTTATTTGTCTTACCTAAACATAATTATTATCCTGTACTAAACAGAATCTTACCGAAGTTGTACTATATTAGCCAACTGTACTCATTATTACGGATTGCATATGCACCTGAGTGAACTTTTGGCCTTTGATCAATGATGAAGATTGTACTGCATTACAAGCAATAGTGCATTTACGCCTTTCTTCCTTGCAAATTTACATCAACTTAATTTGCTACTATTGAAACCGACATCATGAAATTGATATTATCGAATGAAAATGTCTCGCCAGCTTCAAATAACTGATAAACCCTTATCAACCGACTTGAAATGCTTGTAGTATTCATTCCATTCATCTAACTATAAACAAGAAAAGAAATGGTTCAACAAAAAACCTGTTGCCAGATTTGCACTTGTTTTTTTATTGTGACACAACTGTCCAGTATACATCCATCGTCCACTCTACAAGCATCTAGTTTCTGATCCGGTAACACAGGATAGTGCGAGAGAAGAAGGATAAATGAGTATTGAAAATAAATGATTCCCGTAGAATCAGTACACATGGTAGCATTGTTAGACACCTCATCATCAGCACTTGTTATTTGTGGAGAGACACTCATAGAAAAGGATATATCCATGATCCGTATTGCTGGAGTACTCTTGAGCAGATCCAAAGAAAGTCTGGACGGCCGACTCATCAATCATCTCCACGTTTTCATCATCAAAAAACAACCAGTGGTTATGGCTTTTTACGAGACTAACATAGTGTCC
>JAUOBV010000008.1:13662882-13680671 GCA_032360425.1 Rubia occidens
GCCACGCCCAGGAAACATGTAAGCAACTGGATCCAAGGGTCGGACCAGGACCCAAGCCTAGAAAAGGAAATGGTAGAGCCACTGTGGTTAGGTAGGATCTAAAGGATAAATTTCTTTCACAACAACAGTGGAAGGAGATAGATAGGAATCTAACTGAAGAAAATGATTCTAATCTAGTGAATTCTGAGATCATAGGTCTAATGACAACGGAGGCCCATCCCTTTATTGAAACCTTGGAAGTGGATCACAGTTTAATTTCTAACCAACACAAAATTGAATCTCTAATAGGATCTGCTACTATAAGGATTCCACAGATACTCAAGACTGACCTATCTGTAAGTTCTACGGCAAAATTGAAGTCCCCAGAAATGAGGCCACGGGATCAAAATGTTAACAATGAGAAACAAAATGTTCATAGTGATGATCAAAATGTAAATAGTGATGAAATTGTGCCCCAGCCCCACTCTTCTCCTACTTGTGTATCCAACAGGTTCCAAATTCTACAAGAGGAGGATTCGGAAGCCACAGATGATGAAGGGCCGGAACATATGCTGCTTCAGCATAAACTCCAAAACCAGGAAGCTCATTCAGCACAGGTTCATGACTCCCAGGATGGAGGAGTTGACCAGGAAGACATGGAGAATAAGGAAGAATCAAAAGGATATAAAACTGCACCCTTATCTCCTCACATGAGCACAACACCAGTCCTCTTCACGGATGACACACTATGCTCAAGAATAAGAGACACTCCAGACGACCTTAACCTCAATTTATCTCATTTGACATGGAGTACTTCAAGGTCATCTACTAATAACCAATCTTCAGCTTTGCAGGTTCACTCAATTCAGTCTCAATCTGAGACAGTAGGCCCTAAAACTAACCAGCTAGAAGACGCTGAGATGAAGAAGAGGCGGGGATCTTAAGCTTACAATACGTGGAGGAAAGAAAGGAAAGCTCTCCCTTACCAAAGAGAAGTAACAGGTTAGCTAGTAAACAAAAAAATGTTCAATATGGTAGATAGTCAACTTAATATCATGTTCTGGAATGTCAGAGGTCTTGGCACCTCGGACATTAGGCTCAAAAGGTTATCTGCAAAATATAAAATTGACATGTTAGCAGTCATTGATCCTAAACGTAGCATGGAATCCAGAATCGGTTACCAGAGGAAAATGTGCTATAGATATTGCTTGAGTACTTTGCATCAAAAAATATGGATCTTCCATTCTCACAGAATTTTAGTTCAAATTGTCACTGAGCATGCTTATTTTATATTACTGAATATTACTGAAAAACTGAGTGGTAATTCATTAAATGTTTATGTGGTTTACTCCCCCCAAACTACAGCTGATCGGTTAAAGCTATATGATCAGATAAAGTTATCTTTCCCACTGGGTAACACAATTCTAGGAGGTGATTTTAATGCCATTAGGAATCTAGAAGAATATTCGGGATTCAGCATACCAGACATGAACACTATAAGAGACTTCAATAACTTCATTAATGACATGAATCTGTGTGAATTAAATACCTCTGGAAACTCATTCACTTGGAGTAACCAAAGGGCTGTCAGACCGACATCAAAGAGGCTGGATAGGGTCCTAGCCAATAAAAATTTTCTTGATAACTTTAATCATTCTTCAGTCCAAGTCCTAAACAGGACAACCTCAGATCATGCACCTCTTTATCTTCAGGTTCGGAATGACAACATATCATACCCTAGGCCATTCCGGTTCCAGCAAATGTGGTTTAATAGGAAGGAATTCCTTAGACTAGTTGAGGAAAGTTGGGTTCAACCCATAGAGGCTCAAGGTCAGTTAAGGGTTGCTTTAAAATTAAAGAGACTTAAGGAAGTTATTAAGGTCTGGAACAAGGAAGTTTTTGGCAACATAGGGGATAACATAAAGAAATCAGAGTCATTAGTGGCATCCCTTGAGGAAAGGTATGATAGATCTCATGGGATTAGTGATAAAATTGAACTTAACAAAGCCAGGGCAATTCTGACTAGGTCATTATTGGAGGAAAACATTTTCTTAAAACAGAGAACTAAAGAGAAGTGGCTTAGAGATGGAGATTCAAATACTGAATATTTCCATAAGGCTATAAATGAAAACAAATCAAGGCTTGCTATCTTAAAAATAAGAGATTCTAACAACTTATGGATAGAGGGCCAGAAGGAAATAGGTGAATCAGCAGTTAAGTTTTTCAGTGAGTTGCTAACGGATGAAAACATGGATTCAGCAGGTACAAACCTAACATTCCTTCTCAAGGAAGTAAAACCTGTAATTACCCTATCTCAAAACCGAGATTTGATGATGCCAGTAACCTTAGATGAGGTCAGGAAAGTTGTATTCAGTCTAGATCCTAGCTCTGCACCAGGACCCGATGGATTCATAGGTCATTTCTACAGAAACACATGGAACATCATTCAAACAGACCTGCTCTCAGCTGTTAGGGAATTCCAGATTGGTGTCCCTATTCCTAGAGCTGTGGCAAGCTCCTTCATAACACTCATCCCAAAGACTCAAACACCGGCAACTTTCTCGGACTTCAGACCCATAAGCCTCTCCAATTTCTTAAATAAGATGCTGGCCAAAGTGATAGCTGAGAGACTAAAACCATTAATGGGATTAATCATCTCTGAGGAACAGTCTGCCTTCATCACAGGTCGGGATATAACAGATAACATCCTATTGATGAAGGAGGCCATTAGGTTACTTGATAAGAAAAATGAATCCCTTAATCTGATAGTTAAATTGGATATGATGAAAGCCTTTGGTAGGGTTTCATGGGCTACTCTAAATTCTGTAATGTTAAAATTAGGTTTCCATGGAAGCTTTGTTAGAATCATATTAAATAATCTTAATGCAGCTTGGTTCTCTGTACTGATTAATGGTATCCCACGGGGATTCTTTAAACCTTCAAGAGGTCTAAAGCAAGGGGACCCACTTTCTCCACTCTTGTTCAACATTATTACTGAGTTATTAACTTTGAACCTGAGAAAACAGTTCGAGGTAGGGAACTTAACACATTTTAAGACTCCACAGAACGCCAGTCCCATTTCCCAGCTTTCATTTGCAGATGACACTGTAATTTTCATTTCAGGAAATGTTAAAACACTTAGAAACTTAATGAAATTCAGTAATATCTATCAGAGAGCTACAGGTCAGAGAGTGAATTTTAATAAGAGCTCATTTCACTCGGGTAAGTTATCCATTAGGAAGAGGGATGAGATTCAGAGAATAACAGGAATGAGTCAAGGGTCTATCCCTTTGTCCTACCTAGGGGTTAAAATCTTCAAGGGAAGAAAGTTGAACAGCTATTTCAATGGGTTAATTGATAGGGTAGCAAACAAGTTAGAAAATTGGAAAAATAGTTGGCTTTCACAGGGGGGTAAATTAATTTTAATAAAACATGTTCTTACTGCTATACCTCAACACTGTTGGGCAGTAATTGCCCCTACAGGCCACACACTAGATAAGATAGAGAGTTTATTAAGCAATTTTTTCTGGGGTGAAAAAGACGGGGAAAATAGGAGACATTGGATATCATGGGAGAGAATGTGCTTTCCAACAATTGAAAATGGTTTGGGTATTAGGGATTTACATACCTCAGTTCTTTCTTTCTCGGCAAAAATCTGGTGGAAGATGCAACTTGGACTTACACCGTGGTCCAAGTTCATGTGGTCTTTACCTCCTAGTTACAGAACATCCGAGACATGGGATAGATATAGAGCAGTAGATACCTTCTCTGAATATAATTCTCAGGTTCTCATTGGAAAAGGCCTAGCCAACATATGTACAGCAAATTGGCTGGGATCGGGCTGCTTGTTGAACTCGTGGCCATCACAGGTACAAGTTCCTTTTCCATACCTTCAAATCAAGGATTTCCAGGTACGCAAGAAAGATATAATCCCTCTTCTATCTGATCATTTATATATTAATTTGCTATCCAAACTTGAGTTGGAAATCAGTTTCACTACAGATGATGATATCCTCATTTGGAAACTAGAGGAAAATGGACATTTTACTGTAAAATCCTCTTATCATTCGCTACGAAAGACAAAACCGCCCATACCCATGTTATCAAAGGTTTGGAATTCAATAATCCCAAATAAGATTTCCATCTTTGTTTGGAAATTATTGAATAATGCCATACCTTGTGATAACATCCTTATGAGGATGGGTTTTAATATGGCCTCGAAATGTCCAAAATGTAATAATACTGATTCAGTGGATCATTTTTTTAACACTTGTGAGATGGCAAAGTTAGTTTGGTCCAGATTCGATGCTTACATGAATCTCCAGAGAGTCTCCTTCCCCTCTGTTTTTATAAGATTGCAGAAATACTGGTCTGGAAATGGTTCTAAGTTAAGAAGGTCCCTTTTGTCTAATTTACCAATGATAATATTATGGGAACTATGGAAGGCTAGGAACTCAATGATATATCAAAATGTTGATTTCAATGCAGATATCATTTGGAAGGTTGTATCCTCTTTGTGCTTCTCTCTATACTCAGTTCATAATGATTTGCATTCTTTTTTGAGTGACTTGAATCTTACCTCAAACGGGATGATCCCCGCACAGATAATGCGATCAAAATGGTTATTTCCACTGTTAGATGGATACCTCCATGTATGGGTATCAAGATAAACTGTGATGCTTCCTTTAATTTAGCTACATGTGGTATAGGATGTGTTATGAGATCTTCAACCTCCTCATTGATTCATACTATCTCTGAATATATTGATGATGGTTTGTCTTCTGTTCTTCTGGCCGAACTGACAGCGATCTTTTCAGGAATGAGGTGGGCTGTAACAACCTTTCCATCAGCCAAGATTTTCATCGAAACGGACTCCAAACTGGCGGTCGAGATCTTACGGGCGGAGGCTAAGCCTCCTTGGAAAGTGTTACATCTTTTCAGGAGGATAATGGCGATCAAATCGGAAGCATGCTTCACATTTCATCACAATTACAGGGAGGCAAATAGAGCGGCCGATTACTTGGCGAAGTTAGCAATCAAAAAACGAAGTGCCAGTAGCTTTGATGTGGCAAAACAGGGGCAACAGTTCCAGTTCATTCTCAGACAAGACAATCTCTTCCCTCAATTTAGGAAGAAATGGATCAAGCTTTCAATGTAGATATCGTAGGATGATTCTCGGATTTGTGGTCTGTCTGGCCACTCGGGATCTCACACAGGGGTGGAGGATTCTGAAGTGGAAACACGGACTACAACATTCTGACAATCGCGATGTCAATGATCTTGGTTAGACGCTCTGACCTTTTGTAGACAGATCCTTACATTGAGTTTTCAATGGTTTGGGGATCCATTAAAACAACCCCTACTCATCCATGATGAGCTTTTGAATTAAAAAAGAATAATAATTGTAAGGACAAAATACAAAAATAACCCTATTATTTTCTAAAAGTGTCAATTTAATCTTGTAAAATTTGAAAGTGCGATTTTAACCCTAAATTTTTCAGCAAATGTGCCGATATAACCTTTTCGCACTATTCTGATGCTGACTTGGCATTTTATGTCATTGACCAAATCTAAAATGAATAAAACACCCCAGTTTAAAAAAAAAATCTAATGAAAAAATGCCCCAAGGTTCAGCTTCTTCATTTTCGCCACCACCGCCATCCTTTGTTTCACTCTTGCCGCCGTCCTCTGTTTCACTCTCACCGTGGTCCAGTAAATCTTTGAAAGAAGAAAAAACACATTTCCTTGCATCTCTATTGGAGGTTCTTGGCTATGTTGTCCTAAACAATTAGTATAAACCAGTTTCATCTATGCAACCTTACCATGTTTAACTTTGTAGTTAATATTTTAACAGAGAAACCTAGCTACGCACGATACATTGCACAAAGTCCAGCAACCTCATCGTCGCGGATGCATGACTGTGTTTTCTCATTTAGCTTTCTCCGTTATCCTCTACTTCCAGCGCCGCCGCTGCGGACGACGGTGCCGCAGACAGTGGCACCCCAAAATTCGGCGAATGAAGGGGTAATTATACAATCATTCTTCATTCGCCTTCCTCAAGTGCTGAACTCCGCCCCTCCGCCCCTCCTCAAATGTTGGTCTAGTTCCGCCACTGGCCCGTAGATGAGTTTCTCAGATTCCCTCAACTTCATTGTCGCAGACCATTTATACTCACCTTATCGCCGTGGACTATGTCGAACTCCATTTTCTCTAGGGATCTCCATTTTCCTCTCGACCTTCTCACCATTGTTCTTCGTTTTCTCCAGCATTCCTGTTGCGTTGCCACTCCACTTTTTCCGGCAATCGCCTTGGCAAGGCCTTGCCTCTTCGCAAAGTCCCAGCTTTTTTTGCAAGGTCTCACATGGGCGCGTGCATCTCCGAAGCGTCTCCATAAAGCGCGTGTGTGATGCGCTCTGAACTTAGCCAAGCATTCCAGTGGTTTCTTCTTGCGAGTTTCACTCTGGCAAAGGTTGCGCGAAATCACCACGGCCCAGCAACCTCATCGTCGCGAACGCGTGACTGTGTCTTCTTCCGGCTTCCACCGGAGCCTTTTCTGCGATGCCTCTGGTGAGGACCTTCTTCTCCCCTCCCTCCATCGCCCGGCAAGAACCTTCTTCTCCCCTCCCTCCATCGCCCGGCGATGACCTTCTTCTCCCCTCCCTCCATCGCCCAGCGAGGACCTTCTTCTCTTTCTTCTTCCATCAGAGTCTCTTCCAATTTCATTTAGGTTATTGCTAGTTGAATCTTTGAAGTTCATTTAGGTTCGTTGGGGAAGAAGAGGGTTTGGTTGATTTTTTGGGCAAATCTAAGTACAGTTAGGGAAATCTTATCTAAGTACAGGCAGGGAAATTTAAATGCAGGTAAAGTTAATGAAACATTTACTATATTATCCTTAATTAGTTTTAACTTTAATCAAGTTTTGATTATAATCAATTATTTAATTGAGGATAATATAGTAAAAACAATTCATTAAATATACCTGCATTTATATATATAATTACATGTACTTGGATTTTGTATTTTTTTGTTTTTCATTTTAAAAAAATAAGGGTATAATGGTTTTTTTAATAATTTTCCATCAAATTCAGGTTGTCAGGGTTTGATTGTCACTTTCATTCAAAACTTAAGGTTAGATTTTCACTTTTATATTTTACAGGGTTAGATTTACACTTTTGACCAAAATATACGGTTAGTTTAACACTTAACTCAAATATTAAATATTTAGAGTAAAATAGTTTCTCTAAATAAGTAATGTTTCTAACCACAATTCAAATGTTTCACTTGTCGTTATTGTAGAGTATAAACCCTTAAGTTCATATTACTATACTAATCAAACCACATTTTTTCTTATGCCTATGGAAAGATGATTTTTTCCAAAAAAAAATTAAATCGCAACGGAAAAATCTATTACTCTAATCTAATTAATTTTAAAAAATTTAATAATCATTAGTTTATATTTTATTTAAAAATATTAATAAGATTTTTTTTGAGAAAAATATTTTTATAACCCTGCCTACTTGACATAAGTGCCAATATAACCTTCCAGTGTTCGAAAATGCCAATATAACCCTAGATAATCAGTGTAAGTGCAAAAACTTATAGGAATGTGCTGATATAACCTTATAAATTTTACGAATATACTGATATAACCCTATAAGTTTTAGGAATGTGCTGATATAACCCAACCTATTAATGAGGCGGTGCCGAAAATCGGGTCTGAGGGTTATATTGGCACTAAAACTCATCTGAGAGTTATATTGGCATTTAGTCATGTAGGTAGGGTTATATTGGTATATATGTTTTTTTAAGTAATCATTCATTGCTTTTTTTAACTTAATATTTACTCCAAATAGTTAATACAATAAGTGGAATTGACATCCAACTCAACTAGTATCAAGCAATAATTCATCTATTGCAAGGAACTCTAAATTACATGTCAACTAGATTGGTCATCTAACTATTGCAGATTAAAAATCCAATGAAACTGTAATATCGTCATCGAAATATTAACTCACTTATCGCGAAAAATTGGGACTATTTAGCAAAATGGAGCGTATCACGCATCAATAATTTTTCCAAACAGGAATATTCAAAAACTGTAATAACACTCAATCCAAATCACAATCTATATCAGAGTGTGAAATTAAATATTAGAATGTGTAAATAATCACATGAATCAATAAAACTACTCCAATAAATGTCAGTGTGTGAAACAATTTGTTAGAACAATTAAAGCTAATAATTTATATTTAAATTAAAGTATTAATTATTATTGTATGCTAAATGTAGAACATAAAATAGATAGTTTGTTGAATTTGTAAAACAAAATACTCCAAACTTGCTATAACGACCTTTTTTTAACATAAGTACCTCCAATGCCAGAACCAAGGGGCTAGGAGGTGCCGGCGCCACCTCTAGGATCTGGTGGCTTGAAAATTAGGCCTAGACGTCACCAATATCCATTGCTTCCATCACCCCAAGATTCTGCTCTCTCCGCCCCTGTTTTGATCGGCCACCTGAGGAAGGCGATGACTAATTTTTTTTTAATTTGGAACCCAATACTGTCGTTTATGTATTGAATTATATATGTATAAATTATTTTTCATGTCTTTAGTAAGCAAAGCGATGTCACTTAAGTTAGCCGAACGACGTCACTTTGATTTCTTAAAGACCAAAAAAAGAGGTTAAACCCAATTGTGTCACCGTAATGGGTCATTCAAAAATCCCCCAAACCCTATCATGCGAATTTAGCACGCTGGCCTCTGCTCTTGCCTTCCTGTGCCCAGTGGCACCTTCTCCATGCTCCGTCCGATCTCTCGCCGTGCAAAATATTGCCTTTGTTATTCAGCAATCAGCCCCTTGTATAATGTCCACGTTCCGCCACTACCTACCTTAAATGACTCATTGTGCAGACTTTTAATACGTTTTGAAGCATTTTTGACCATGAATAATCATTTTGAAGTATTTTTCAGTTGGATATCTAGGATGAGAGAAAGAATAGATAACGTTTATACAATTCCCTCAAAAACAATTACTAGATGGAATCTCACTCGAAAGAATGATTTTTTTTCTCAGCTCTAGATCTTCTGGAGAAGACGAAGGTGCAGGCACTGGTGATGGGGCCAGGAAATAATAACCTGGAGACAAAATCTCTGGGGGCATTGTCAGACAAAGCCAAAGTTCCAATTTTTTCCTTTTCATCAACATTATCGTCTCCAGTTGAACACCCTTTCCTCCTTCATATCAATCAAGATCAAACCCTACAATTTAAGGCCATTGCGAGTATCCTAGGTTTGTATCAATGGAAAACTGCCTCACTTATTTATGAAGACTGTGACGATGGTAGAGATTCCATGCCATACCTGCTCAGGTCGCTCCAGGAGAGAGACGTTCGGGTCACTCGCAGGACACCCATTTCTTCCCTCTCCAGTGATGATCAAATCCTAGATGAGCTTCACAACCTCGCGATGTCGCAGCAGACAGTCTTCATTGTTCACCTATCACCATCCAACGCGTATCGCGTGTTTTCAACTGCCAAGAAAGTGGGGATGATGGAGGAAGGGTATGCCTGGATTGTGACTGACAGCACTATGAACCAACTTCAGTCGATGGACGGAGAAATGTTCCGGGCAATGCAGGGTGTGGTGGGACTGAAATCTTATATTCCATCTTCCAGGAAGCTGCATGATTTCAGGTTAAGATGGAAAAAGGAATTTTATAGAAGGAACCCTTCTGTGGAATCCAGGGATCTAGATGTCCTGTCCATTTGGGCGTATGACACAATGTGGGCACTTGCTGAGTCGATTGAAAAACTTGGACATAAATATCATACCAATTCTGATAAAATGCCCGGGGGGAGATTCTGTAGAGGTGAAGAACTTGTATATGGTATTGCAAGAATGAGATTTGTGGGATTGAGCGGCGACTTTCAAATTGTGGGAGGGAGAATACTTTCTGAAACGTTTGAAGTAGCGAATGTTATTGGAAAGGAAGACAGAAGAGTTGGTTTATGGAGTTCAGAGCATGGAATAGTTAAGGGCAGGAGTTTATCAGTATCAGATGATTCTAGCCCTAAAAATAAATTGGTTGGTCTTGATGAACCCATTATATGGCCCGGGGTCACCACAGTTGCCCCGAAAGGCCGTCTCATGTTAACAGCTGGTAAAAAGCTTAGAATTGCAGCATTGCACAATGATGGATTCAGACAATTAATAAGCGTGAAACGCAACATTGAAGCCAATACAACCAGTGTCACTGGTTTCTGTGTAGATGTCTTTCATGCTGCACTAACATTGTTGGACTATCAGGTGGATTTCGAGTTCATTCCATATGTGGACCAACATGGTTATATGCTCGGAAGCTATAGTGATGTCGTATACCAAGTGTATCTTCAGGTAATGTCTGCGCTTTTCAGAGTTTAAATCGTGTGATAGCCTAGCTCCAAAGTGAGTTATCTAACCCAAATGAAAATTATACATCTGTTAGAACTATGATGGCATCGTGGGAGACCTCTCTATATCGGGAAATAGAAGCTTGTACGTGGACTTCACAGCTACTTACACAGACGTCGGCATTGGAACCATAGTGAAACGCGACAACAATGACATTTGGCTTGTCGCCAGGACCCTTCAGCCTAAGCTATGGCTTACAGTTGCTGCTTTTTTAGTGATAACCGGATTGGTGGTTTGGGCGATTGAGCGTTCTTCTGGAAATAAAGAATTCGAGGGGACAGTGATGCATCAAATCGGAACTGTGCTATGGTTTGGCTGTTCAGCCCTCTTCTATGCTCATCGTAAGCGAATCTCACATGCTCCTACTAATGTTTGTTCAAAATGTGGATCATTTAACTGTCTGTGTTAACCGGTCATTGCAGGTGAAGAGTTGAAAAGTAACTGGTCAAGGTTGGTTGTGATTGTTTGGCTCTTCTCAGTGTTTATTCTGACATCCTCTTACACTGCTACCTTGAGTTCGATGCTGACTTTGGAACTGATTCAGCTAGGATCAGCAGGGGAGTTCATAGGAACTCATTTGAACTCCTTTAATGGAGGAACTATTGCTAACAACCTGAATTTTAAAGATAATCGGCTAATGCTGTTCAATTCTTGTGAGGAATATGCTGATGCTTTATCGAGAGGAATAAAGAAAGGTGGCGTTGGAGCCATCATCGATGAAATCCCATACCTCAAAGTCTTTCTCGCAAAGTATGGCGCTGACTATGCCATGGTTGCATCCCATTCTACCACAAACGGTTTTGGATTTGTGAGTGCTTTCAGCTTATACGTGTTGCTTCATCTGATCTTCGAATTCAGATATCCCAGAAAAAAATCGTAAACAATGAACATTTTGTGCATATGTAATCCCCTTCGCGGTCAATAGTTAAACATACACTGTCTGATTAAATGGTACTCGTATTGTACTGTCGTGCCCGCCCTTCTGTGTCTGTTTTGAAATTATCTGTTCTCTGTTGTCTCAAACTGATAGTTGCTCTTTTAATGGTCTCAGGCATTTCAGAAAAAGTACGCTGGTCTGGTTTCAGATTTGTCACTAGCGATTATAAAACTAAGGGAGGAAGGCAAACTTGCAGCAATAGAGGAGCTGTGGATAAAGAGTGGTGGGCAGTCACTCTTGCCTGAAACTGATTCTACGGCACCTAGTATCTTGAACCCAAAAAATTTTGGTGGTTTGTTCCTCGTTAGTTTTTGTTGCTGTGTTTCGGCCTTATCGTTTCACTTTGGTCTAATATATTTCTCCAAAAGAAGTTGAAGAACTTCGGCTTTTATATGCGCACATTAGCTCACATGCTCAACGCAATCAACCATCCGGCTCCGGCTACTGGTTCCTCAACCTCCGCAAATGCACCCAACCTTAGCACACCCAAATGACCCGAATACGAATTACAGGCAGTTGATGGGTGCGAACTGTGATTATAATAGGTTTACAATACCTTGTAAAGGGTATGCTTTTCTATACATGTTACAAGTACTTGTAGAGCGATTGAATGAAAGGTTCTGCTCAAGGCCATCTCATGTAAAGAGCTGGCTGCAACCTTCGAGTTTATAGAATGTAATCAGTGAGCAGGTGCAAGAGGAGCATATATAGTATAATAGAACTAACTAGATAATAATACCCGTGCCGATGCACGGATTTATGAACAAAAATCTATAATATATCATAATTTATAATTTTAATAATTAATAAATTTTTATTATATCTATATGAGAGTACATGATAAGGTATATAAGATAATTAATTAATTGACTCGAATAATTAATTAATTAATTTTATTCTAATGAAAACTCCCCGTCCCTTAAGTTTTGGACCATTTTTGCACGGTCTCCAATGATCATATTTGACCTTCAATATCTCTAGCTACGTATACCAATTCAGCATAAAAAGTTGATATTTAGAAAAAATATATGTTAAAATGAATCTACCAAGATCTCACATGATATTTTTATCATATATATAGAGGCTTATATTAGTTGTTAAAGTTTACTCCCTCCGTCCCAGCCTAAATTGCATACTTTCCATTTTGGGCTGTCCCACCACAAATTGCACTCTCTGATTTCATGCCATTTTTGGCCATTTGACTCACACGAAAATGACAGTTTTGCCCTGTATGTTTGAAAATTTTACCAGCTTTTTAGCTTCCATTTCATTGATTAGTGTGGCTGGAATAGTGCTTGTGTCAGCCCGTGTTTAAGACTTTCATTTACACAATTTCCTCTCTCTCTCTCTCCCCACATTGATTTCTCGCATCTCTCCCCTTTCACCCAAAACCCTCATTTCCTTTCATTCCCCTCTTCTCTCATCAGATTTCCCCTCTTCTCTCATCACAGTCTCCATCTTCTTCCATTTTCTCTTTCTCTCTACCCATTCACAACGCGTCCGGTCCTTTTTTTTCACGATTCTCTTCTTCTTTTGTGTTTTTTCCAGATCTTGTTTAAATCCGAGTTGACTTTTATTTTACCCTCTTTTTTCCCGATCTTCTTGTTTTACCAGTTATTCTTCTTTTCTTTTTAGATTTGGTGTTAAATCTTGGTTGTTCTTAAATTTGTTGGTTGGATATGGGGTTTTGAGAGCATCTCTTCTGGTTGGATCTGGGTTTTTTAAGAGCTATGAGTATTTTTCTTGTTGGATCTGGGTTGTGAGAACGTCAGCCATGGTGGCGTCGATCCCGCCGACTGCCAACACCTCCAAGAAATCCTCCACCATTCCGACTTCAGTTCCGAGCAAGGTTTGTTTTTATACTATCTTCCTGCTTTTTTTAAACATTGAGAATGGAATTACAGATGTTTAAAATGGGTTTTTTTGTTTATTTTTTTACGAGGCACACTCTAAAAGTTCGCGACTGCTGGGATGTATTGATGCACCAAACCCGTTTGAAGAAATGTCAAAGAAAGCTTTAGTTTAGTTTATTTTTTTAGATTAATCTGAGAGGAGGTTCGATTTTGAAGGTTCTCATGTAAATATGCCAGATCTGTTGTTTTTTAGCCTTGATTATGAAGTTTATAGGGTTTTGAGGTTGGGATATTTTATTCAATTTTAAAGTTTGGGATTTCTGATTATAAAGTTAGAGGGTTAATTATTTTGGTTTACTGTACAACGGTCACTATTTACTGTCAGCCAAAGTTCTGGTTTTTGACAGCCTGTTGGTACTATTTTTACTGTAGAAATTTTCTCCTGAAAATTTTCTCTCTGCAATTTAGGCAGGGACAGAGGGAGTACGATAATATTACTCAAATAAGAAAAGGAATATAACAATATTATAAACTGCTGAATCTGGAAAATGGCAGAAGAAGATCTATTTTATTAGCTGGCTTAATTCATCCTCTTTAGTTCCTTTAATCCTTCACAATGTCACTTTCAAGATTGGCACAGCATCTGAAATGGAGTCCTCCCCGCCACACGTCCTGTGCCTGCCGTTTCCGGCACAGGGGCACATCAACCCTTTCCTCAAACTAGCCATACTTCTCCACAGCAGAGGCTTCCACATCACCTTCGTCAACACGGAGTACAACCACCGCCGTCTACTCAAATCCCGGGGCCCCGACTCCCTCGCCGGCCTTCCGGGATTCCGCTTCGAAACCATCCCGGACGGAATCTCCGGCCACAGCGGCGGCGACACCACCCAGGACGTGGCGGCGCTGTGTGAGTCCACGCCCAAGAACTGTTTAGGGCCGCTGCTTGATCTCATCGAGAAACTGAAGCCTCCGGTGACGTGCATCATCTCGGACCTGATCATGGCTTTCGCCTTGGAAGCCGCGGCGGAGATTGGCGTCCCGGGATTTCTGTTCCGGACGTCCAGCGCCGCCAGCTTGATGTGCTTACAACACATAGCAAGCCTAGTGGAGAAGGGTATTGTCCCCCTTCCAGGTACTTTTTCATCCATCTTTCAGCTTCAACCAAATACTCCATCCGTCCGAGAGAAAAATGACAAATTTACTTTTTCCAAGGTAAATTTTATAAACTTTTACTCTAATTATATATTAATATACATAAAATAAAAATATAATGTGAGATATAGATTCGTATTAACATCTATTTTCTAAATATCTATTTTTTGTGTAAAATTATTATGTGTAGTTGGAGATATAGTTAATCAAACAGGATTATTAAAAATCATGAAAAAGTAAATATGTCATTTTCTCTGAGACGGAAGAAGTATTTTATATAGTGCATGTATTAGAGTCCGTGCTTAGTAGAGTTATAACTTACTCCATCGGGAAACTCTCGAGTACAATTAGGATAAAGTGAGGCGGATTTTGGTGAAGGACGGTTTTGGATCCATCCAAAAATGGGATAAGTATGGTATGAAAGTAATTTTGATGAGAATGATGCGGGTGTATATGAATGTACGTAGTACCCGTCATAGATAGTAAGCGGGCATGGATATAAGTTTATATTTGATAGTTTCTCTTCACTAATATATTTATATATCTGCTAATTTGATTTATAATAAATTATTATTTATACTGAATTTTTTAATGTATGCATTTATTAAAAAAATTTACATTACAGAAATGAATTTTAGAACACATATAACAGTTGTACAATAGGTAAGAAGTGGTAGGAATACTTAAATAGGTGATGGTGTGGAGCGAATTTTACATAAAACCTGAGGAGGATAATATTAATATAATACCCCGTGTGGGTGATGAAATGGAGATGGGTATGAAAATTTTAGATGCTGATAAGTATGGAGAGATCATAATTCGTACTCATCTCGCCCGATGCCATATGATAAATCGTGCTAATTTAAACTTGGAAAATTTTGTGCAACAATGTCCTGTTTAATTTGATAGTGATGCTACAATCCCTGCAGATGAGAGCTGTTTAACAAATGGATATCTAGACAGAATCACCATAGATTGGCTTCCAGGAATGCCGGAGATACGTCTCGGGGAGTTTTCCACCTTCATCCAGACCGCAGATCCAGAAGACATTGTGCTAAACTTTGCTCTCACCGAATCAGTGAGGATTTCCAAAGCATCAGGGATCATCATAAATACATTTGATTCCCTCGAGTTCGATGTCCTGAAAGCGCTTTCGGCCATGTTTCCGGTTTATCCCATCGGCCCTCTCCATCTCTTCATCAATCAGCTTCCATTGGATAACTGTTATGAGTCCATTGCATCCAATCTGTGGAAAGAAGAATCAGAATGCATTGATTGGCTGAACACAAGAGAGCCAGATTCTGTCATGTATGTCAACTTTGGTAGTGTAGCAGTTTTGACACCTGAACAGCTCCTGGAGTTTGCATGGGGGCTCGCAAACAGCAACCGGAGTTTTCTATGGATCGTTAGGGCTGATCTTGTTGTGGGAGATGGCGCGATTCTGCCGCCTGAATTTGTTGAAGGAACGAAAGGACGAGGTTTGATTTCAGGTTGGTGCCCTCAAGAGCAAGTGCTTAAGCATCCCTCTGTTGGAGGGTTCCTGTCGCATTGCGGGTGGAACTCGACCCTGGAAAGCCTGTCCTACGGGGTGCCCTTGATTTGCTGGCCCTTTTTCGCGGATCAGCCCTTGAATTGTAGGTTTGCGTGTTCCGAATGGGGCGTTGGAATGCAGATTGATCACAATGTGAGTAGAAAGGAAGTGGAGAGTCTTGGTATGGAATTGATGGAAGGGGAAAAGGGTAAAGAGATAAAGAGAAGAGCTTTGGAGTGGAAAATGAAGGCTCTGGAGGCTACAAAGCCAGAAACTGGCTCATCATTGTTAAGTCTTGAGAAATTGATCAAAGAAACTCAGATTGCAAAAACCTGAGCCCCATTATGTGGTCTACTTGTGTAGTTGCTTGATCGGTGTTTACATGGCTACATGAATCATATCTCGCCATCAAGTTTAGACACACTGTATTCTTATCGATTTAATAAGAGAAGCTATAATTTAAAAGCTTTATTGAACTCCGTAGAGACCTGTAGGACCATATGAATCATATCTTGCTAGTGCGTTCATCTGATACACGTTTGATAGTCATTTCTTGAAATTGTCGATGATCAATGTCTAGGAACAATGCGTATACTGCATTATTGCATTCATTTCCTGATTTTCAAGGCTAAAGTTACTAAATTATTTTATGAAATGGTATACATTGAACCTATTGCTTATTCATAACATCATCTGTCTTACTAATTTGTCCAAATTCAAGCATGAAGAGCCATTTCCAGGAGTTGTGGCTTCCACCGCCTTGTTCTTCCATTCCGTGGCTTTACTCTTCATTTTCTTGCCCTTTTCTCCACCAATCAGTTCTCCAACCATCTTTGCCACTTCAACCCTGTTCACAATACTGTCAATTTCCAAGCCAACACCCCATTCAGCGCAAGCAAACCTACGATTGATCTGCTGATCCGCGAAAAATGGCCTACAGATCATCGGCGCACCACTAGCTATGCTCTCTATCATCGAGTTCCATCCACAATGAGTCAAGAAAGCCCCAATAGAGGGATGATTAAGCACCTGCTCTTGTGGGCACCATTTCACAATCAGGCCTCTCTCTTTTGTTTCTTCAAGAAACTCAGATGTCAAATACTCCGCTTCGCTCTCTCCCTCAACTGCATCAGACCTAATGATCCAGAGAAAGTCCCTCTTACTGTCAGCCAATCCCCAAGCAAACTCCACCAGCTGTTGTGGTGTCACGACCGCGATACTTCCGAAGTTGACATACACGACAGAGTTGGGAGCCCGCGAGTTTAGCCATTCCACGCTTTCGAAGTCTTCTTTCCAGAGGCTCCCTCCTATGGAGTTGAGAATGTTGTTCTGTGGGAGCTGGTTGATTTGGAGATGAAGAGGGCCAATGGTGAAGATTGGAGGGCAGATTGGGGATAACGTGGCCAAGACTTCATGTTCTAGCTCATCAAAAGTGTTGAAGATCATGGCTGAGGCTTTTGATGCCTCCTCGCCCTTCTCAATTATGAATTTCAGCATGAATTCCTCGCCTGGATTAGTTGTCCTTACATAACTCGGTAAGTCTTTAAGGCGCACTTTCTTCATTGATGGTATCCAATCTAATGTACACTCTGATTCACCATTTGAATCTGAGAAACCTAAAATGAACATATCCAATGCCAATTTGTGAAGTCTTGCTCTCAATTTACACAAAAGATTAGGTGTGACACTAAACATGTCACTTCCCGCTACACCAATAATAATTTGGCACATGCATAACAGTTTTTCTGTAACATTTTTGTTTACCAAGACCAATTTGCTTATAGATCAACTCTGGAAAAATATCACTCTTCTTTTCCCCTATAAGTGTAATACTTTCTTTTTTTGCAAAAAATATTGAATGTGAAAAATAAAAATGAAATAAT
>JAUOBV010000008.1:13741495-13752305 GCA_032360425.1 Rubia occidens
AACATAGCCCCACCCTCCCCACCGGATCCCGACCCTTTCCCCGCCCTCCCCCGCCGCGTTCCCTCCTCCCCCAGCCCAGCCCCAGCACCGGTTCTCTCTCCGCCGCAAAAACCCCCAGCGTTCTCTTCGGCCACCGACCAACCCCGCCGTGTCTTCTACTTCTCCCGTCCTCACCAACCTCTCCTTCCCCCTCCCAAGCCCGCCGTACCCCTGTCCTTCCACCAGCCGAACCCTTATACCTACCATATTCCGTCCAAATCCAACAACCAACATCCACCTCCCCCATCCGCCGTCTCCCGCCCGACCACAGCCAACAACAAATTCTATCTATCTTGTAAACAACAATAATTAAAAACCAAGCCAAAACGATCCTGATTTTATCCCGGTCCGAAAACAAATTTCCTGCCCAAACCCGATTCTAAACGACACTACTAGAAAACCCCCTCTTTTACTGCGACAAATGTCGTTGTAAAAGGTTGTTTTTTTGTTGTAAAAAGGAATTTACATCGGGCTACATCCCTGTTGTATGGGGTTGTCAGAGGCTTGGTTGTAAATAGTTCTACAACGGGCTTAGTTTTCCCGTTGTAATTGAGCATTTACAATAGGAATAT
Source organism: Rubia occidens (assembly GCA_032360425.1). Taxonomy (NCBI): domain Eukaryota; kingdom Viridiplantae; phylum Streptophyta; class Magnoliopsida; order Gentianales; family Rubiaceae; genus Rubia; species Rubia occidens. The sequence goes on from JAUOBV010000008.1 coordinate 13,742,107, forward strand.
TACCAATTGTAAATAGGTATTTACAATGATAATATCCCGTTGTAAATGCTCAATTACAACGGTAATATACACTATTTACAACGGTAACGTACACTATATTTACTGGTTGTAAATTTTAAATGATTCCAATCTGAAATTGATTACGAGGTATAAAAACTAAACACAATATAGCGAAAACTTTAAATGAACAAATTTGAATGTACAATAGTGTTTCTATACTCAATAGTTCAGCTCATGATGAAAAAACAAGTCACTCAATAGTTCAACATTGCATTCAAAATAGCTACTCTGTAGTCTTTACTCAATCTTGTACAGTATATAGAATCAAGTTGTAGAACTATTGAGTGACTTGTTTTTTCATTAAGTGAAAGACCCTAGTTTGCCACTTCTTTCTGGTCTAAAGCTTGAAACATATTTCCTGCAAAAGCAAAGAGACATCAATTATAAGCCATACCTTAAGCTGAAACTGTCTCTTGAAGTAAAGAGAATTTTACTGAAATCAGTAGCTACTCATTCAAACTTATAATAGAAAATAACAAAGGAACTAACAGCTACACATTTTGCAATACAGAAATACCATTCGTTGGCACTTCGATGCTCATAATTCTTTATGGTATCTTCCAACTCAAGAGCTTCTGTGACAACATTCAAATACTCACTGGAGGCACACAAAATCATATATAACTTAGATCAGAGATGCACCATGAACAAATTTTACGCATTAAAGGTGTTGCAGTTGCCTAATATGCAGGATAAGTCCACAATTTCAAACAGAAGTACCTCTTATGCCGGTAATACTGCTCTCGGGCTTTTCTAAGTTGGCGTCTTAGTGCTGCCATTATTTTCTCATCAGTGTCGTAATCCATATCATTTTCACCCAGCTTCCCACCTTGGGGTTTAAACGAAGGATCTTCATCAATCTGTGAAAGAATTTGTGCTCAAAAGTATCAGACAAAACTCTGAGAATTGAAAAGAAAGTACCTAAGCGAAGGGATCAAGAAATACCATTCGTACCAACATTTTATCGATGACATTCATATAACGCTTTAGAGGGTTACACCTTGAGATCTACCTTGATGTTGCTTGAGCAACCTAGTGCAACAGATAATCTAGGTATGAGATGCTAGAGTTAGTATTCAGAAAAACATTAAAATCAGTCTTGCATCCATGACCTGGCGCCAGATTCTGCTATAGGATCTACACAATCTTGTGAAAATCCGGCAGCTCTCATGCGTTCATAGATATATTGAGAAATGGACTTCAGCATTTAGCCACAACAGAAGAGTGCCTACTAGAACAAAGTGTCCTATGACTCCCCACTATTAGATAAAGAACAAAGGACCCCAGAACTAAAAGATCTCTTTTCTTTTACATGATACAAAGATGAAGCATGTATTGCAAACATAGATATATCTGAAAAATGGGAAAAGAAACGAAAAGCACATCTCCGTCACTAAGAGGAGTGAACATGGATATTATATCTTACATCACGCATTGACAGCATCAAAGACTCAAGGACTGATACAGAAATCCATGAACAAGCAAAAAAGAGGAGAAAGACTGATCATGCATTCTGATGGCCTATACAGAATTTAGGCTGTATTGTTGAGAAAAGAATTTAGGTACCCTTCAGCAAAGAACAAATTATGTGAATATATAGGCGAACGTGCATATAAATACGATTGACTGCTATAGCTAGACTACTACTGCTGGAAACCTGAATAAAACATGAACAAAAGGAAGAGCTGTTATTATTGAGTGCACTACATCGCTATATAAACATCAGAAACTCTCAAGTCTTCTCAGAGTGAAACAAAATGCCAATATGACATCACATGAAACAAAATGCCATGCCACTTCTCAGAGTGCATAGTGAAACTGAGATATATGCTGGCATAGTGAAACAAAAGAGAGACAAGAATTACAATTTTTCTTAGTACAGCTCCAAGAAAGTAACATTCATGTATACTCTGCATCTGCACTTCTAATATGTCAAAATTTTGTTTCAAAACTCTCAGGATTACACCAGTGTCAATAGGGAATTCCCCATTCTACAGGGGTAAAAGATTCAGCATTTAGTCACAGAGCTATAGACTCACTTAACGACGTATGCTAACAAGGGGAAAAATCCGAGGCAAAAACAATTACCTTTTTCCTTCCTCCACCCTCCATGGTATAAGTCTTTCCTGTTCCCATCTGACCATATGCGAAAATTGTGCAATTATAGCCTTTCAAGACATCAAAGACAATCGGACACAGAGTCTGTTCATACAAGTCCTTTTGCTGGGACGCTGGACCAAAAACCTGCACAAAACCATCCCCAAATTATATATGTATACCATCAATCCATCACTGCTTTGAAATGAATATGTATAGTTTTTATGTACTAATTTTCCTAGCTGCATTGATTGAACTAATAAAGAAAATGTATCTGTTTATCTTTATCATGCTTTCTATGTGACAATCGCTTTGCTTCGGCAGCCCTGTTCAATAAGGACAGAAACTAAGATGAGTTCATCTCACCATTGTGGTTGAGCTGTACTAGGACCTTCTTGAGCTGCTGTCTCAGAAGAATGGTGCGGAATAGGCTGCCTGCTACCACTTTGCTGCGCCATCCCTTTGTGGATGTTAGGGACCTTTGATCCCTTCCATTCTGTTTCTGTATGTTAATACTCTTTGCAATTAGTTAAGAAACACAATACCTTGCTCTCTCTTTGCCAAAAGCCTTCATTTCCCATGGCTGCAAGTCCCACGTATGCAGCATCCGCGGGTAAGGTATCCTCACCAACATACCTGATCATCTCAAACTGCATCAGTTAAGGAGCACTCTAGGAATCCATAATTAAGTGTTTAGGGAATAATCTTAGTAAAATAAATCAGCTGGAATCAGATACAACCAAAACTGGAGCAATAAGCTACAAAAAATTTCACCCATAAAAAAAATAAACCTGACAAGTTTCACCGACAAAAAAATCATACTTCGTAGTTAAAAGCAAGCAACAAAGTGCAGTAAATGTTAAAGTCATTGACGAAACAATGGCGGCAAGGAGAGAGTAGTTCTCAGAATGGCAGTGTCCGTTCATAAGAGGCCGTTGCGCCTCACCCTGCAAGAATTATCACTACTTTATAAGAATCATCGAATTTGATGCATAGTATACTGATGAAATAGTAGAGCACATCAAATTCGACGCATAATATACTGATGAATTAGTAGAGCAAAGCAGAACTGAAGTTGCTCGGGATCTGCGGAAGCAGTATGGTGCTGGTTGGCAGCGGAAGAAGGCGGTGCGGTGGAAGAAGCCATGTGAGTAACGTACAAACAATGACAGACATAAATCATTAGTAAGTAACCCTGACAGGACATCCGATAAATCATAATACAATTGGAGCACCTACCATGCACAGGTAAAGATAATCAACTCACTACACTTAGTTTACTAACAAATAACAGTATACCTGTCATGTACATGTACAGCTTAACACCGTACAATAGTATACCAGTCATGTATACTTATATGCGGTCACATTAAATTATCACTAGAAATTATGCAAAGGATACACCAACCAGATGAAGGTCTAACATGGGGATCTCTTTCTCCAAAACCCTCTTTAGCTTCTTGTAATGCAGCAAGAAAGAAATTATCAGCTTCCTCCAGTTTTCTCTTTATATAGATTAAAAAAAATAAGAAAAATTAATCCATCATTCACCTATCCACCTAAACAAAGCTATCCACCTAAACAAAGCTATTGCTCTGAGCTGGCAGAGCTGTAGCATATTAACAGGTATGACTAAATGCCTGCATCCGTAACCAGTCAACTCGCACTTGGAAAGAGAAGGGGGGAAACTAACATAAGCAACAAAACTATAAATCCATCTCGAAATAGTCTTCATGTATTGATTCTTAATCAAACCTAATCCACACAGGCACACCATTGCACAACAAGAAATAATTCATCTGGATAGGTCACTCAGCTGAGGTGAGAATACTACAAGATATTTCGATACGAAGCAGAATTACGATAAACGTAATGTGAAAGCTACGAGGGAATCAATTGTGTAGCACAAAGACAAAGGGAACAGATAGTACAAATGAAAAGAGAATAGAAAAGTACACAGCATTGAAAAGCATATGATCAGCTTTATCTCAACAGCTACCGAGATAAGAAGGATAAACATAATCTTGTTCTAAACAGGATGTTAAAACCTGATTTCTCCATGCTAATGACAATGGCGTTGCTTTTGCTCTTCGAGCTGTTGAATTTGAGCCCCCGCTTTCTGTGGACATAGCGCAACCGATCCAGCTGAGCGCGCTGCTTCCGCATTGCGTGAGCCGCTAACGCCGACTCCAAGACGGCGTCGGAGCAAGTCGAAGCCGCGACAAGGTTTTGCCCGACGGATGGTCGTGGCTCCAGGAGAACCGCCGCAGCCCCTCCTAGAGCTCATGCGAGAACTGACGCGCCTTCGCCTTAGCCTCGAGCTCCAGAGAAAACTTCCGGAGCCTATTCAACGAGCTCCGCCTCATTGTCGGCGACCGCGAAGTGCTCGCCGACGTCTCCACTCCGATCCTCAGCGCCCTCATCGAGAGCAGAGTGACGTCATTGCTATCAGTTCCGCTCCCGGCCGCCACGCCAGATCCACACTCCGCACGATGATGGTGTCGTCGTCCTGTACATCGAGCGTGGCCTCCACAAACCCCTCCCCCGCCGCCGCCGAGGACGACGTGACGCTGCAGGCTACAACGTGCAGCTTCGCCACCGCAACGGAATTCGATCCCCACCGCCTCTCGTGCTTACCGAATCCCCCTCCTCCTCTCATCTAAACCACCAGAAAAACACAGAGCAAAACTTGCAATTCACGAATTGAAAAAGTAAAAAGAAAGGGGAAATTAATAAAAAAATATCTAAGGGTCAATCTAATTGGGTTTTTACAGCGGGCACATTATTTATTACATGAAAGTATTGAGTTTCTTGTAATTAATAATGGTCTTTTACATCAATATTAAATTTCCCGTTGTAAATGTATACTTTTTACAACCAATATTTTGGCCCATGTAAAGTTTTGGTTGTAGAAGGGAGGTATTTCTTGTAGTGTCTCTTGGCAATATTTCATAAGTAAAAAGCCTCCATCAAACACAAGAATAAGATTGACACCCTAATGTCAGAGAATGTTCACCCTGTGAATGCAGTTGTCGATATGCCTGAATATACATTTGATCAATGCATCTCATCTCAACTTAGAATATAAATAAAACTTGGTCAATTTTTTCCTTCTTGTGACAAACAATAGGATTACCAATAAATCCCTTTTTGAGATAGAAAATACAAAAGGGTTTCTTTGATTGATTCTTTCCTTTTAACGGACCACTATCAAGCCTGCCAATTATTAACCCAAAATGGAAAAAAAAAATCCAAATAGTACGTAAAAATTGGCAAAAATGGAATAACCGAATAAGCCTAGAACGGCTGGAACGATTGGACAGCGGAGTTTATGTTGGGAAAAACAACGCAGAATTAAGATAATAAAAGAAAACCGAAAAGTAAGAAACACCGATATTTTGGTTCACCAAACTTGTTGGCCACCTTCATAGACAGATACGGATTTTATCATCACAAGCATAAGAGTTTACGGAATACAAACTCAGAACGTGAATTTTAGATCAGAACAGATGTCTTCCAACTTAAATCTATCAACTCTAACTATCCCTGTATTTATAAGAGTTCAAGAGCAGACAAAAAATCTTCAAATTCATAAACCTAACTCTTGGAATTCCTGATCAATGAACTATTCCTTGAGCTGCCCTTCATGAATGAAAAAATTCTTCAACTCTTATTAATTAATCATTATGGAATTTGAAGAGACCCAAAAATTATCCTCTCGATTCAAAATCCAAAATCGAATAAGAGCCAGATGCAGATGGACATTCCTGATGCTGACACATTTTGATTGTGCCAGATGTACTAGGCTGCTACAGATGCACATATAAAGTGTCAAGACAGAGATACTAGAAGTACCCAAATACTACTAACAAGAATAAATCCAACCAAAATACGAATTTTTTAAATAAAACAAGCTCAATCCGAAAAGAACTTGTTAGTAGAACCAACTCACACATTTAACACCTGCTTCAAATTTATTTCCCACACTCAGCTACAGAACTGTATTTTTTTTTTTAAAAACCACAGAACTGTGATCAATGCATAAAGTACTTATCATGCGGCACGCAAAAGAGGTGCATGGCAAAATATCGTAATGTAACGGGAAAAAAACCACGTTGCACCAGGATTGATTAACAATAAAAAAATTAAACTGATTGCCACATGGACTAATTGATCACCCAACCAGCTACAGGCAACCAAACACCAGTTTTCCAACAAAGGAAAAGCCACGCTCTGAATCTAAGAATCAAACCAGAATAAATCACCAAGGTGAATAATTATTGTACATGCCTCCTTAAATGGTCACACCCCAAATTTGATCAACCAAAGGAGCATTAAAGCAACACCAAACCTGAACCCAGCAAAGGGGATGAAGGTGAATGCCGCTTCCCCCTCTAGAACAGTAAAAAAGGATTTTTTTTTAATTATCTTGATGGAAGATCGAACAACCGCAACTATGATACCATTTGTTGGTATCACCGCATTGTTCTGATATCACTTCTTGGGAAAATCTATCCCTTGCAAGGAATCAAGATAATGAAAAGAAAGTAGAAAAGGGAGAAACACAAAAATTTAATGTGGTTAATCGAACATGTTGGCTACCTCCACCAAACAGACACTGATTTTTTTACCACAGGGGTTTACAAAATACAAACTCGGATATTGGTGAATTTTAGACCTAAACAGATTTCTTCTAGTTTACACCTATCAACTCTAACTATCCCTCTATTCATAAGAGTTCAAGTGCAGACCAAAAGTCTTCAAATTTATGAACCTAATAACTTTTGGGATTCCTGATTAATGTACCATCCCTTGAACTGCCCATTCATGAATGAAAAAATCTTCAACTCTTATTCATTAATGCTTTTGAAATTTTAGGAGACCCAACCGTTTAAATAAATTAATTTGTATACAAAGTTCAAATGTAGTGGAAAAATCGTGTATGTAAATATGTTGCTCATCATGCAATGCAAGTAATTGAATCAGATTCTTCATAGTTGCTTAGAACACATCCTAATTATAAATCACCACAACTTTTAAAATCCGATGCTCAACAAAAATATACATACACACAACATCCTTGCTTATTCAATAAACATGTTCATCCCTTTGCATTCATCACGTAAACCAACCTATACATAGTTGCATTTAAGTAAGAACCTAAACTAAATTCATTCTATGAGCATGCCTGAATGAACAGCATGGGTAAACACATAAACTACACTTACCTAAAGATCACTACTTAGTGATTTGTTATTAATATAGTAATATTTGAGAAGCTTCCTGAAGATACCTTTATGTGGCCCATCTACTATGTGCCACAATCTATAATGTTAAATAAGACTTTTGGGCTAATTCGACCCAATAGGGTTTACTTATGTCCTAGTCGCCTTGACAATTAAAATACAGGGAATAAGAATTTAAGTTACATATAGTGACTATTAGAGTTTTAATGATATAAATACCAAATTATGTCCATTATTTATTCATTCACGATTCTTTATTCTAAAATGACTGCTGACTATAGTATCAGGAACTTTTTCCCTGAAATTCTCCAGGACTTGTTTTTTGCAGATCACGACTAAGGAATTGGAGGTGCAACTTGACTGGAATTCAGACGCATCAATTGGCACACCGATGGAACCGATTAAGTTAGATATGAATACCTTGGTTTACGTCATGTAGGATTAAGAGGTTGAGAATCAATTGAACTGGCGTAGTTGACGAGTATAGTCCCGTACAAGAGAAGAAAGAAAAGCAAGATGGCCAGTCTCCCTACATCGCAGATCATTGGGGTGAATCCAGTAGAGGTCTTGATAAGGCCTAGCTCAGATCTCATTGTTGAAGGGTCTCGAGCTGGAGCTGCAGGGTCATCAAGACAGGCGGAGGTCAGTGTGGAGTCTTGGGTAGGAATTGATACCATGTAACAGATCATTTGCGAAACCCGTCACTCAGTTTGCGTGCGGAAATGGATGGCCACTTCACAGAAGCCTCTGGTGATTCACACATTTACAAACGAGCCATCTAGGTGAATCAGAGTATAGAAGATGGAGCCATGGCAAGGTTGAAACTGGATTTGGCTCAGGTGATGCAAATGATTGTGGCGGGAGAATATCGGATCACCCCTCCATAGATACCCCTGGGATCATCGAAAAGCATTTGAAAAGAATGTGTTCTACTGATTCCTCCATCTTCGTACACATTTGGCAAATCATCGATATGTTCATCCCCCCTCTTCTATAGGTTCGTACTTGTTGAGTAGGCCCCCTATATCAATCTCCAGATGTGGAATTTCATGTGTTCTAGGAGGTTGCTATTCCAGATGAACTACCACGTGTGTGTCGTCCTGTCCATTACCTTAGGATGTTGATGATGACGACATCGATCGTCGCCTGTTCTCCCATGTACCCAACTTGATAGTGTATTTCTCCAGTAATTCTTTGTCCCATACTTGTCCCATGTTGTGGTAATTTGACTATCTCCTTATTTGTTTGGGCTGGGAATAATATTCTTAGCAGTGACATTCTCCATGGCTTATTCCTATGATGCGATCACTAACTTTGAAGCCCAAGCTTTGGAGGATGTTATTGTTGTTGAATCGGATGGGGTTCTATTCGTTCGGAATCCAATTGTAGTGGATTAGACATAGAATAGCGGATATTTTCCACACAAAAAAAGTAGAAGAAAGATATAGACTACTAGTGGATTAGATACTACATGTTTAATTATTGGCTATCTACAACTAGATCATTAGAAAACAATACTCCCTCGGTCCCACCTCAAATTTCATAGAATCTTTTTCACAGTTATTAAGAAATATTTTGATCATTAATATATTTAACTACGTATAATAACGATAAATAAAAATTCCATAATTAAAAACTATTTGTTACGAAAAATCCAACCATATTGTATATGATAATATTATTGTTTATATATCTATTTAAATATGTGGTCAAAATTAGACAGTAAATAGTGACATGAAGTGAAGTGTAAAGTTTGAACTGGTACAAGGATTGAGGGATTACGTTACTTCAAATATAGGTGAATGTTAATAGGATATGGGGTTTGCAATTTGGTGTTAGAGCATGTACAATGGGGCTCAGATCGAGCTCAATTTTTAATTGATCCCGAACCGAGCCCGAAAACCCCTACAATGGGAGCTCAGAGCTGGCTGCATTGCCCGCTGGTCCGGCTAAAGGGACTGAGCATGCGCCCAGCTCATTTCCCCACCAAACTTCACGTTCCATGTCCCATGTTAGATTCCTTTCCGTTTTTCTTTACTTGGGTGCCACGTGCCACCTGATGTCCCCCTTTTTCATTTTTTTCATTTTTTAAACCTGCTTGGGACACGTGGCCCTATCACGTGGTGACATGTGTCCCAAATGATTTTTTTTAAATAACTGAATTTCAAAAAAAATCTGATTTTTTTTTTTTGCTATTTAAAATGGAAAAATTCAAAAAAAAATGTGATTTTTAGTTTTCAAAGTCTAAATTAAATTTTGGTTATTTTAAAATTGAGATTACATTCTTTAAAAAAAACATATGGTTATTTTTAATTCTAGTTCATGAAATAGTTTTGAGAAGTTAAAATTAATTTTAAATATTAATTTTTTATGAAATTAAATTAAATTAAAAAATTACAAATGTATTACTAAATTTCACATTTGAATTTATTCTGTTAAGTAAATTTATTTAAATTAAATATTAAGGTTAAATAATGAATATGATAAAAAAAATTAAGTGGGTCCATGAAGTGGTTTTAAACTGTGAGGGGAGAAATGGAGTGATTTAGTTACGGGTTCAATTGTTGAAGTGGAAGAGAGAGGTTGATTATTTAATAAATTAAAATCACAAAAGGTTCTCGGAGCGGCTACCATTGTACATGGTCTCTAACAGAATTGTAGATCAATTAGAATCAGGTTAAGAAATAAATACCCTTTCTGATTGGTTTTGTATATATCATTTTCCATATCTGATTCTGTCTTGTATACCCTTTGTATGCACTATATATGAATACACACAGTCACAATTATTTGTGG
>JAUOBV010000008.1:13846768-13858061 GCA_032360425.1 Rubia occidens
CGCACAAGGGATCCTCGACTAGCGAGAAATTCCCACACTGCCGCTGTCGAGCTTCGAACCGTGGATCTCTCCAAACACAACCCATGTCCCAACCACTGGGGTACACCCGCTGGTGATGATGAAGAAGAGAAGAGGGGATGTGTTGTGAAGAGGAGAAGGGGGTTTTTTCTTCAAAAGAATAATAATTAAGGAAGGAGTGAAACCCTAAACTTTACATAGTTGGGCCAAATAGTCCAACAAAGGCAGCCTATTACAGGCGGTTCTAACATAGAATCGCTTTTAATCGATATCCATCAAAGGCAGTTTCTCAATAATCGCCTTTAATTGGCTTTGAACCGCCTTCAAAATGAAAGTGAGTCTTGAGGTAGTAATTCCGAGTTTGGAACCTTCTCAGAAAGACGGTTTTTTCGAAAAATCAAAGGGATTGCCTTTGATTGCTATCTTTAGTAGGTCAATCTCCACTAGTGAAATAGTGAATTAACCACTTAATCAAGGCCCAATCTATAGATGACAATTTATGTTTGCATATTAAAATTATTTTATGTCACATATGCATTTAATCTACTCCTTCCATCTCAATATAAGGTTACTATATTTTTTTTGCATAGATATTTATGCGTGCTTATGTGGCCAAAAAAATGAAGAACTGGAATGATTTGACCAAATTTCAACTACAAGTTTCAGCCTAAATAAAGGAACAATAATAATATAAAACTTTGATTGGAATAGACTAAAATAGAAAAATAGAATTCTTATGTTGGGATAAAGGAATTAAATAGTTGCATAATACATACTACTCTCTCCATCCCAACTATTTTCGCAAAGCGATAAAGAGACAGTATTTTTAAGAATTCATTATTTAATGTTTTCTTGCCCATGTAATGGTGGGGTATCTTGATATTATTTTCCTTTTACATTTAATTTTAGCATAAATGATGAATAAAAATTGGTCAAAAGGGAAATAAAGTGAAGAGTGCAAAAATAATTGAAACGTCCCAAAGAGAAAAAAATGCAAAAAAAAGTTGTGATGGAGGGAGTACTTAATTTTGTAAAATACCAGCTTTTCATAAGTTAAATCCGTGGACTCCATGCATATGTTTCTATTTTCCTTGAGCTAAAGTGAATCATGGTGAAGAGTACTCAATTCCTATTTTGTGACACTTATCCTTATCCTGACAACAAAATAATAAAAATGAAGACACTCTGCATAAAGTAAATACGGAGAAATTTGTCAGTCTAACAACTCTGAATTAGAGGTAGAAGATAATTCTGAGAAATTAATGCAGATAGAATTATTATTCCATCATCCATGAAAGTGGCCCTTTCATTTGAATTTATCCAATTAATTAAGCTGAACACTCCATCCTCACCATACACATACTGTAATGAATATCATTTCTGCTGCAATGATCTGAAGAATATTGTGATGTTTGCTGGACAAAACTGCCAGGCTGATGAACTCTTACCAAGAATTAGGTTAAAGTATAAGGCCAAGAATCTTTCAGTTTTTTAACTACTTAGGGAAAGAAATCATAGTCCCAGAGATTAAATCAAGAAAAGGCAGTGCTCCAAAAACAGTAATAGTGTGCCCATTACAGCCCAGGCTGTAGGACTCCTAACAATCCGACAACTGGAGATAGTTCCAAGCCCTTCCCATGTGGCCCTTTTGTTGCTTCATCCATTTCCCTTCAACTTGAGCTTTCTTTTTTCACTTTCATTCCCTCTGTTTTCTGCTCTTGAAGTTTTCAGTTTGTTCATTCAACCTGACGTTCTCAGAATTTCTTGAACAAACCATGTGGGAATCGGAGAGCGATCCGGGCACTGGCAGGGACTATGGCCATGGCCCCATGAGCAGCACGAGCAAGCCCAGTCTGAAAACCGATGGTTTCGAGCAGAAAGGGCAATCATGGTATGTTGTTTATGTTGTTGCTGAATGTTTGTTTAAGTATTATATGATCCATATTGAGTTAATGTTGAAGTAATGATATGTTTTCTTGCTAATAGGTATGTTGCAAGTGATATTCCAAGTGACTTCTTGGTTCAGATTGGAGATGTTTGTTTCCATTTACATAAGGTAGATGCTCATATTCATATTCATGTGAATTTGGTAATGACATGAAACACTTATAGTTTAGTAACCTTAATTTGTTGTTATTGTAGTATCCTTTGCTTTCTAGAAGTGGGAAACTTAGCAGAATCATATATGAGACTAGGGAAGACCTGAAAAAGATTGTGTTGGATGACCTTCCTGGAGGGCCAGAGGCTTTTGAGCTTGCAGCAAAGTTCTGCTATGGAATCGCCGTTGATCTAACAGCAACAAACATCTCTGGTTTGAGATGTGCAGCTGAATATCTAGAGATGACAGAAGATTTGGAAGAAGGCAATCTGATCTTCAAGACTGAGGCCTTTCTGAGCTATGTTGTTTTGTCATCTTGGAGGGACTCCATTCTAGTGCTCAAGAGCAGTGAAAAGCTCTCGCCATGGGCGGAGAATCTCCAGATTGTGAGGAGATGCAGTGAGTCCATAGCTTGGAAAGCATGCGCGAACCCGAAGGGGATAAGATGGCAGTATACAGGGAGGCCTCATAAGGTTTCGAGCCCGAGTTGGAATGAGATCAAGGACTCCAGCCCTAGTAGGAACCAGCAGGTACCCCCTGACTGGTGGTTTGAAGATGTCACGATTCTCAGGATCGATCATTTTGTTCGCGTTATAACAGCGATTAAGGTAAAAGGGATGAGGTATGAGCTGATTGGAGCTGCTGTGATGCATTACGCTGCAAAATGGCTCCCGGGGCTGATCAAGGAGGGATCACCAGGGCATGATCATGATGGGAGCATATACAGCAGCGCTGATATAGGCGTCGCAAACAGTAACTGGAAAGGCGGGCTTCATTTGATCGTTGCAGGCACGAAAGAAGATACGATACCATCTGTTCAGGCCAAAGATCAGAGAATGATTGTTGAGAGCCTGATCAGCATAATCCCTCCTCAGAAAGACAGTGTTTCTTGCAGCTTTCTTCTTCGGCTTTTGAGGATGGCGAACCTGTTGAAAGTGGCGAATGCACTCATCACTGAACTGGAGAAAAGGGTTGGGATGCAATTTGAACAGGCTACATTGGCAGATCTTCTCATCCCTTCTTACAACAAGATCGATACCCAATACGATGTTGATCTTGTTCAGAGACTGCTGGAGCATTTCTTGGTTCAGGAACAGACAGAGAGCTCTAGTCCTAGCAGACAATCATTCGCGGATATGCACCAGAGAGGCGGTGCTAACCCGAATGCAAAGATGAGAGTGGCGAGGCTTGTTGACAGCTATCTGACTGAAGTTGCCAGAGACAGAAATCTGTCACTCACTAAATTTCAAGTCCTTGCTGAGGCACTGCCTGATTCTGCAAGAACCTGTGATGATGGACTGTATCGAGCCGTCGATTCCTATCTTAAGGTACCTATTGGTTCTTTTGAATCTTCATGGTTGTGATTTTAAATGCATCCATCAATCTTGTAAGAGGCTTTAGTGTTAAACCAGAACAGGAAGTAAGATTTAAGAATAGACATTCTAAAACCCTGTTCTTTTCAACTTATCTGTCCGTATTCGTCTGAATGCTCAATTTCTGTATCCTAGGCTCATCCAACACTGTCAGAGCATGAAAGGAAGAGGCTATGCAGAGTGATGGACTGTCAAAAGCTCTCCATCGACGCGTGTATGCACGCGGCTCAGAACGAGCGCCTTCCTCTGAGAGTAGTTGTACAGGTTCTCTTCTCAGAACAGGTGAAGATGAGCAACGCCATGGCCAACAACTCCCTGAAAGACGCAGGAGAATCCCAGTACCACCCCATGGTCCCCAGCCGGAAGACACTGCTAGAAGGGACCCCTCAGTCATTTCAAGAAGGGTGGGCTACGGCCAAGAAGGACATCAACACGCTTAAGTTTGAGCTCGAGACTGTGAAAACCAAGTATGTCGAACTCCAGAATGAGATGGAGTCGCTACAGAGACAGTTTGACAAAATGGTGAAGCCAAAGCAGCAGGGAACGTCATCTGCTTGGACCTCCGGGTGGAAGAAACTGGGGAAGCTCACCAAGATGACACATTTAGATCACCATGATGAAGGAGGAGGGCATAATCCACATGCAGAACAGCCTAAGAAGGCCCCTAGGAGATGGAGAAACTCTATTTCTTGAAGTAAAGTTAGGAGTCAGAAAATTTGGATTCTTTTGGATTTTCTGAGCAACAGGCGAATTTTACGGCTCGCCCTCAGCCGCCTATGCCACCCAGCACCACAGGCAACACATAGGAGTTGACACCACCCAGCCGTTACACACCCGGGCATGCTTCTGCACTTCCCGCGGGGCAAATACCCTCACAGAGACTCGAACCAGTGCCGTTCTGAGCAAGTAGGCTTTGAGGCCCAGGCTGCAACCAACTGGGTTATTTGGTGGGTGCGGATTCTTTTGGATTTTGAACATTCCAAAGGCTTTTGTTTCTATGTAACTATACTTGTCTGTTTAAGTTGTAACTTTCCTTTCTTTGTCAAAGATGTTGTACCTTGGGCTTTCATTGTTTCGGTAATCAGAGTTGTACCTTCAGCCTCGTGCGTTTTCAAAGATGAGAAGATATTCCAGATGTTAACGGCATGAACAGTACTATCAAAACTCCGGCCACCCTATACTTGGCGCGAACTAAAACAGGTATTTTTCAAAAGATCACTCTTGAAAATCAACGAACATGCAGTACATCCTATTGAAAGATAACCAAATAAGTAGGAACAGAATGGCAATTTTATTTGATGAAATCCATAGATCTTGAACAACTCGATCCTAATGGGGCACGCTGAACTATGAAATTGTTTGTAACAAACGACTTAGTGAATCATAGTACATAGAACCAGAGCTGCTAGGTAGAACCAGAGCTACTGGGCGCTCAACACTTCAATCTCGAACACCAAGACAGAGTTTGGCAGAATGCCCCATGCAGGAAATCCGCCAGGGCCATAAGCATAATCTGGGGAGCACTGCAAGAATGTAACCATTCGAAATCAGATCATATCAAGGCCGGTGTGGATTATATTGCACGTCCATATGCATAAAACAGTGATTATAATTTTTATATTGGGTCAAAGGTGATGGGTGTGAGGACTTAGGCAAAGATACTAGGTTCTAGGAGACAAGTTACATAGATTGAAAAACATTCAAGTTTAACCTACTAAACAGGTACTTATATCATACCCGCAAGCGAGCAACTTCTCCTAGTTGCATCCCAAGCACGCCCTCATCCCATCCTGCAGGGAAACGAAAAATGCGCAAACCAATTGAGAAACGACAGATATTCCACATAGCAATATTCAATCAGTACAAGTACAACCAAAGCAGCAATTAGTAACACCACTCAAATCCAAATCGCGATAAATTCAGCATTTCCATGTTTATCAACTCAAATGACCCGGCCATTGTCAAAGTACACATAGATCAAATCAAATCTATCTAACCCAGTATCCATCAAACACCAAGAAGTTACATGACTACATGATACTCCCTCAGTCTCATTTCAAACTGAAATTTAACTATTCATCTAGTCAAAACTTCCTATATACTATTGTTTGATACATTGTTAGATTCACCATAACATATATTTTCAAAATATCAAATTTTCACAAGTTTTAATTATCCTTAATAAGGATCAAACATTTTTCAAGTAACCGTCAAAAAAGTCAAAAAAGTGAAAAGGATGAAGATTGAAATGGAACGGAGGGAGTATAACATCAAAGTTCAAAGCTCAAAACATGTGAAATCAATCTCAAACCAACAGTTCAAGTGGAAATCATAATGTGTGAATAAAACACCAGCATAAAGTAAAAACAATACTACCTTTAATAACTTTTCCTTGTCCAATCTGAAAAGAAAATGGCTTCTGCCCAGAATCCTTGGTGCTGTAATAAATTCAAGAAATTAATGTATATTACCAAAAAAAATTTTGAAAGTACCATACAATTATACAAATATACTGAAAGACCAACAAGACTTACCTCCAGAATTTCTGGGAAAGATCACCATCCTTTCCTACAATTTCATCATCCAAATCAGTACTGCATTAAACGTAATCTTGAAAAATTAACGAATAGAGAGGGTTTAGCGGTAATCACCAAAACCAGTGCAGTGGACAGTGACGGTCTGACCCGGGACCGGTTTGGGTCCGGTTCCGGCCCTCAGAAGTTCCTTCTCGATTCCCATTTTCGCCTAGCTCAAATCCGATCGTTCTGATTTTGGGTAATTTGGGGATTAGGGTTTAGCACGGGATCGAATATACTCACACTAAACCCGTCCACACGTGGTCATCACGTGCCTTTCTATGCCCAAATATTATTTGAGGAATAGATACACCCACGGGTGTACCCCAGCGATTGGGAGTTGGTTCATCTGCTCTAATGGTCAGTGGTTCGAAACTCGGCAGTGGAAGTGTGGGGATTTCATGAGTTTACTGGTACCGGGTCCCCATGTGCGGGCCTATAGGCTGTGGCAGAGGTCCCTTATGCGCACCGAGTATGGCCGGCCAACGATCTTGGCGCTAGGCTACCGTGAATTTACCTCATCCACCAAAGCATGTGATGTCGGGCAGGTGGGGGGCTGCGAGTGAGCGTCATCGCCTTTTGCTCCAATTATTTGAGGAATATATACAAATAAAGAGCTTCCAACGTGAATTGAGTCTGGGTTTTTTTTTTTGAAAAGATATATAATTCATTAAGAATTTGTTTGAGTTACAAAATGTGGAGTCGAGCTCCATGAGAAAAAATGTAAGCTATTTGTCTTCGGATATTGAGCTAATGCATGAGCTACACTATTTGCTTGTCTTGGAATCCATTGAACTATTGGATCATGTAATTTTGACAATAACGGCCGTATATCTGTGCATAATAGTCCAAAGTCGGATCTATCTTCTTCCTCCTTATAAATTGCCTTGATCAAAATTTGTGCATCTCCTCTAATTGCATCTGGATAAACTTGAAGGTCATTACATTTAGTAAGTGCATATCTCAAAGCCGATGCTTCTGCAATTTGTGCCGAAAGAATCTGATCTATCTTGGATGATTCACCGTATTTCCATGAATTGTCACTTCTTGGGTCGTCTACGTACCATCCAAAATTGGTGAAGTCCCTTGCTTTTGCAGCATCAAAGAAGAGAGTGATTCCCCCAGGTTGCATTAAATCCGTGGTATTTGGAGGAGCGTACAACAGATCATTCGTCATGGATGGATTTATTACCCCACGTTTTATTACTTCCAATTGATGTAAGGCAACGTGAACACAATAAGATGGTATAATCTGATGAGATTCACCATGTAAGAGTTTATTACGATGATGCCATAACTGATTCATTAACATAGCTATTATCGCCATCGAGTCTCTCTCTAGATTAATGAGCATCTCTACGACCCAGAGAATGGAGTTATGTTGGTGGAAATGATATACTTGCTCATGAATATCTGCTGCAAACCACATTTGGTGGGCTAATGGGCAGTGGAAAAGAATGTGCTCTAAAGATGTGTCGTCGTCTGTACAAGACAAACAATGACTTTCTGCCTGTCTTCTTTTTTGGTATAAATTCTTCGCTGTAGGGAGATGATTTTTACATAGCCTCCAAATGAAATGGGAAACTTTGGTGGGGACGGGCAATTTCCATAATGCTTTCCAGTGAGGAGAGGGACCTTGACTACTGCTTGCTGTATGACCTGCATTGTTGAAATACATTGAGTTAATAGATAGTTTATATCCAGATTTTACAGAATATATACCATCCGCAGTTGGTATCCAGTTGACTACTGCTTGCAGCAATGTGTGGCTAATTGCTAAAAAACGGACAACCCGCCTTCTCATCAAGAATTTCACATTCACCTAATGTTATACATAGTAGAAAATCAACAAAAGTAATTCGTAGAACACCCGATGAAGTATGCGCTGAAGCGGAAAAATAAGTTCGTGATAAGACAACCTTTTCAGCTTCATAACATGCCTATGCCATTACAGATAGCTGAGCTCCCCAACCAATTAGCGTTATGTCGCTACCTTCTCGAATAACCTGAACTTTGAAAAATCAATTTTCTTCCTCCGACAGTGGCAAAGTGTAATCTTCTTCAGGAACCTCTTCCACATCCAAACGATAGAGCCACTAAAACATAATTCAAGAGACATCTATAAGGAGCCCTAATTGTTAAGCCTGAGAGAAAATGAAATGGATGAAAACGTTACTAGTCCTTGTACAATTTTAATAAAGAGCTAACATTCCTGAACTGCCTCCACAGTTGAACTGATTCCCACTTCTATACCTGAACTTAGCAGCTTCATTCACAATCTTCATTGCAGAAATTGAAGTCAACATGCATGTATTCATGAATTTTCTATGCTATTACTTAATCTCAACGAAAACGTTTACCTGATCAAAAACAGGAAATATGCAGTCTGCGAACTGAATCTCCACGATAGATAGCTCGATTTCCCTTAATTTAGGGCCAAACATCACATCACTATACTTCACAAGGAAACAATGCTAAAGTTGAGAAGCTCACATTGAGTACTGATACCAGTTAAATTACCATTGCTGCTAAACCAATGCCAAATCCAACAATTCCTTGTTCACAGAGAGGGGTTGAGAAGCTCGCGTCGGTGGTCCCTTGCCACCCCCCTATTTCGCCCCTAAGTAGCTCAATTTTCTCATGCCATGTAATGTGAAATTAACTATAGAATCAAATAAAAAAACAAAGAAGAACACTTGGGAAAATTACCTCTATTGTTAGGGACAATAGAAGATGGATACATACAATATTCTCATCATCAATGAAGTCATCCTCATCCTCACGCTCATCTTCAAAATCATAATCAAGATCATCTGATTCACTTTCGAATCTTAAATCTTCCCCATCACAATCTCTAAATTTCAAGGTTAGGGACTCTAAAATATAAATTAGCCACGTTAGGACGTTCACAGTGGAGGGGAAAACAGAGGTCAACGATTTCGCGAGCAAGTTAGCAGAGTCGGCCATCAGCTCCAAGCAGTCATCATCACTGACCCACCACCATCGTACTGACACCGCCACCATCACATACATACCACTCTCAACATCGCCTTGCATCACAAAAATTTACAATTCGAATTCGACTATACTCAGAGTGTATGCTTGATTTGGGGATTCTTGGTAATGTAGAGAGAAGAAAACAGAGAAAATACTGTAAGGGAACTCTTCTGCGAGGTAATGTCTAGGTCTGTAAAACAATGTCGTTTTACTCGGCCATCGTAGATCACATGGTTAGGGACATCAGAGGGGGGGGGATAACACCACACTCTAAGCAGGAAAGTGTCTGGAATGCCCTCGGACGACCATTGTGTCAACTATGGAAATGAAGGATTCCTTTTTAAGATTACTGGGAGACAAATGTTTCTTACTCAGTTAAATTATTGAGAAATGTGTGAAAATGACCTTTTATATACTCTCTTCCTCATAGTTGTATTTGCACTATTTCTTTATTTAGACGTCCCAATTGAATTTGCATACTTTTTTACTTTAAGAAAGAATTGATTTAAAAAATACATTTACACCCCTGGCCTAATTAACCATTCATTTTGTCTGATTTTTCCAAGCCCACTACCTTTCGTCTCCATCTTCTTCACCATAATCATCTCAGGTCTCACCCTGTCCTATCCCTGGCCGCCTCCGAACTTTCTCTCACTCTCTTCTAAACACAACTTTCCATCTTACCATCATTGATCCGTCGTTGCTCTATCACAAAAATTTCCAAAAATTTCAAATCTGTTATGTCGAAATCTACAAAGTGGGAAGGTTAAATATTGTTAGGCCGAATATTGCTTTGTTGAAAGTGACTTTTTCTTTACTTTGATTGTGGGTTAGTTAAATTTGAAACTTTGTTGAATTCCATTGGAGTGTGATTTTGAATTTGATATTACAATTTTAACTTGTGAAATCGATTCAAAATTGAGGGTTTTGATTTTTCATTATCGATTTTGGTGAAGGTGATTTGTTGGTGGTTGTAATTTTCTGCAGGTTGTGGTGGTGGGTGTAGGTGGTGGTGACTGGTGCACTGGGTTAGATGGTGGCAGTGGTAGGGCGGTGAAGTTGGTGTGGTGGTGGCTGATGTGGTTAGAAGCGGTGGTGTGGTAAAGGTGGTGCGGTGGGTGTATGTGGTGGAGGTGGCAGCAACAGATGAGGCAGTGGTGGTTATGGTAGGTAGATGGAGGTATTGCTGTCATTTCACATGGTCAAAGTTTTGACATATTCTCTCTCTCTGCAAAAGCAGTTGGAACAGAGGGAGTAATATTATACAGGGCGAACGACTTGGGAGGTCGTTGAACTCCCTCCACCACTAGCTTTTTGCCTTCCCCCTCCCCCCACTGACCCAATGCAAAATAGTGACGAGGTGGCTGACCCGACGGGCTCATCGGTGAGGTAGCAGCGTCGCGGTGAGAGAGAAAGGAACGACGGGGGGAGGACTCAGCCATGGCGTCAAGGGGATCAGTCGAAGGAGGAAAAAAAAGAAGGAAAAGTGAAGGAAAGAGAGGGTTCTGATTGGCGAAAGGAAAGAAGGAAAAAATGAAGGAGAGAGAAGGAAAATTAGGGTTTAGGGATATTATTGACATTTCGTATTTTTTGTGTATTTTAAAGTGTTTAAAATACTTATTTGTGTATACTTTTTCATTACTTATTTTTGTATTCTTTTTAAAATACTTATTTGTGTATTCTTTTTCATTAATTATTTGTGTATTTTAAAATGTTTAAATTCTCTATTTTAAAATATGACTTCTTAATTGTTCCTAGTGTCAGGTGTATTCTCAAAATATGCTAAAGAGAGAGCAATTCACATTATGCTTCTTACCAAAAAAATAATGAACAAGTTTATTAAAAATGATACACAACATACTAGAACGAAACTCGTTGAAAATGAAATCAAACAACAAAAAAATTAATGTATAATTTTGGCCCCCTAAAACTAATTCCTGACAACTTCGATCACAATCACATGCAAATATGTACGGCCTACAATTGATCACAAACTCTCTGCCCCTTTCAAGCAAATGTATGGTCATCAAATCCACAACTTTTGAAGAAGAAAGAATCCGGGAGTTGTGATGTATTTCCCGTATGGAGAAGAAAAGGATGTAAGCGACCAAAGATTAAAAAAAAGGATTAATAATATTATTTAATTGTTTATGTTGAGTCCGTCTCTTGAAAGACGGTCTTTCCATAAGTCATGGAAAGACCAAGGTTTAAAGTGTAAATTAAAAGAAATC
>JAUOBV010000008.1:13858161-13871402 GCA_032360425.1 Rubia occidens
ATGATCAACATTCGAAATTGGATTGCCCATTACAGATAATTGTTCAAAAATCTCTTTAAACTTGAGATGAAGTTCATGAACTGTACCAGTTTTGCGAATACCATACGCATCTGCATGAAGACGAAGAATGGTAGAGGAACTGTTGTTCTGATAAATTTGCGCAAGATTATCCCAAATCTTCATAGAAGTTGCGCAATTTAGAAATTCTACAAGAACTTCAATGGTGAGATAAGAAAACAACATACTGTAGACATATTGATGTTCAACAATCCAATGATCATAAGCATCATTTGGTTTTGGATAAGCAATCTTGGGATTAGCCTTAGTGCTACCAGGAGGAGTTGAGACAGTGGCAGCAAAGGACGGCGATAGACCAGCCGACGGCACAGAAGGAAGAATCACACTGGGATTGGTGCCATCAATGAAACCATACAGACCTTGAGGACGAAGAACATAACCAGTTTGACGCTTCCAAAGAAGATAATTAGATGAAGTGAGATTGATCTGCATCATATGGAGGAGAGTGTTGTAAGAGAGTTTTTCATCAGCTATGGTGAGAAAGGGATGGCCGGAATTGCAATCGGAAGGGGGAGGGAGTATTGGTCGGCCGAAAAAAACATTTTAGAGGGTGGAGGGAGGATTGGTCGGCCGAAAAAACATTTTGGAGGGGGGAGAAAAATTTGGTTCGGCCACCAAGAGGAAGAGAGGAGAAATTTTAGGGTTTAAGGGTTTGAATTAGAAGAGGCTCTGATACCATGATAAAGTGATTTTCCGTAAATGTTTCTGTAATGCAATACTGAATATATAGGAAGATTACAATAGAATTAAAATAAGGAAAGGATTCTAATCTAGTCATCAAACTTATACAATCTAATCATTAATATGATTTACTCTGGCCCCTTGTGTGCACTATTTATACTTGCATGCACGTTTATTGTGGTCTCAAACATGCACTACTTATATATATTGTTGCCCTACACGTGCACTATTATATTATGTGATCGGTTTTATATTTGCAATTTAATCCTCAGTCTTACCATAAGTCGAGGTGAGGTGGTCTCACACAAGTATTTATAAATAACTAATACAAAAGTGTGTAAATTAGACAAAATAATCAGGTAACGGCCAAAAACCAAGTGATTACCAGTAGAAGCAGTTGGTCAAACCCATCAAACGAAAAGGGTAATATCCAAAATCTAACAATTGATTATCAAAATCGACAATTGGTCAAACAACCAAACGATATGGGTAATATCCAAAAAACAACAATTGATTATTAAGACAAACAAGTTGTCAAACCAACCAAGCGAAACAAGTATTGGTGATTACCTAATCGAGCCAACTCAATAGGTTAGAGGGAATATTAATTTAGATTTCTTTCGGATATAGGGAATATTAATTCTTCGTTGATTTTTTTACTATGGCCTACTACTTTATTTATTCAATATTAGTTAGGTTCATAAGAATGGTATCAGATCGAGGGTACCGGCGACGGTGGTGGCGAAGGCTTTTGAAGCGACTTGCAACGCCGGTGGAGGTTTTCGAGGAAACCTGTGACAATGGTGGTGGAGACGACGATGACTAACTCAAAGCATGTCTGTGTAGATGATTTGTTGGTAAGTTTCAAATTCCTTAATTTCAAGTTTAATTGATTGTTGTTGTTGCTTTAGACCTATCTTTGCATTGTTAGCTTGTTTCGATCGGCTTTGGAATTAACTTATTGACTTTAAGTTTAGTCACTCGTTTTGGTTCAAACTGTATGTTGATTTTCAGCTTAATTGTTTATTTTGAATTTTTAAACTGCCTGATTTTAATGAGATTTCAGGCAGCTCATTATTTTAACAAAATCATCTCAACCAAAATTTAATATTGGAACTGATTTTAAAGGTGGTCTTCATACGATGTAAGACGGAGGCACCATCTTACATTGTGTGTAACCGCCAATATATCCAACTCGTGCACTAGTGCAAATTGGGCTTTATTAAAATTTGGGTACATGGTTTGGCTTTTTTCGTTTAGTGACCGATGTTGATTTTCTGAAAATGTGATAATCTCGTTTGGAATTTACTTATATCTTATTGTCTTAATTTTCTCAGTAATCTACGATATAGTGTATACATTATTTAGCATTGATATCACTATATGAGTAACTTCTAGTTTTGTTACTGATTATTATACTATTTTATTCTTGTTAACAAATTAATCAAGGATGATTATGAGCCAGAAATTATAATTTGTTGTTACATCTATACAAGTTCTAACATTTTTCATTCTTGATCCTTAGGCAAATTCTTCTTCAACAACGTCAAATACTGGCACCAATACAGACACTTACCGGCAGAACGTGAAAATCGACACCACCACCTTCGAGACAATCATCACCACCAAAGCCACCGTTGTGGATGAATGGATAAAAGAAATTTGTGGCTTGTACAACGGACCAACGTTAGTCGGGTTGGATACCGAGTGGATCATGTGCCCAAGGACGACAAAAAAGTGACACATAACAAGTTAGCCCTATGGCAACTCTGCGTGGAAGATAAGTGTTTAATCTTCCAAATATGTTGGAAGGATTGTGTTCCGTCATCCCTTCAAGACTTTCTCATGAACCCCAATTTTACTTTTGTTGGGGTCTCGATCGCTGGAGACCTGAAAAAGCTCCGGGATGAGTGTGACCTCCATTGTGCTAAAGTTGAGGAACTTGTGACTGGCGAAGAGGAAGTGGTTTGAGAAGTGGAGGCAGATTCCGGGGTTGAAGACCCTTGCATGGGAAGTGGCTGGTATTGAGATGGAGAAGAATAAGAGCATTACAACGAGCAATTGGGGGGAAAGGAACCTCATGGAGAAGCAGATTGAGTATGCATGTCTTGATGCATATGCTTCTTACAAGATTGGTGTGGAGCTACAAAGTGATTTTCAGAGATCAACTCCATAGTGGCCTTCAATTTTTACATGTTTATGACTTTGTTCTCCATTTACAGACTAGTTACTTTCTAATGCCATTGGTTTTTCGTTAGGTAACTGGATGAATGTACTGTGATGATTCAACTCTCCATTTTTTATATTTAACCCCATCTCTGTGATGGGATTGGTCTAGTAAGATACTTAACTCTTTATATTAATGATCAATTAGATGCATTGCTCAAGCCGCCTAAAAAGACCTTATTGACTTGCCGAGGGACTCGTTGGAGCGCTATAAACGCAGAGTTTTGATTTCTGATAAGAGCAGTGGTGTTTTTGAAGAATGGTTTGATTGAATGTTACTGCATTAGTTGGATGGATTCATGCTGAAGCATACTCGGTTTTAAAAACTGGTAAAACTATACCAGAACACAAGAAAAAAAATGTAAATGGCTTTGGAGAGAAGGATAGAGGAGGAAATAAAATTAGGTAGCATTCACAAGTGGAATTGTTAAAGATCAATGCAATGTGCACTTAACTCTTTCTTCATAGGAACTGAAATACACATGTTCTACAAGTTGGGGTTGGCAATCAACCCCCAGTTGCTATGATAAACCCTTCAGGAGAGGAGAATCATAAAAACAAAGCTCTCCAAAGGGGTTTTCTAAACCCTAAATTAGTCGATTAAGAAAACCCTAAAATGCCTAACTTAAGAATCATTCATGGTGAATACTAGTTTCAGCTTCTAACAAGCCATCACTGTTCTGATCCAACAAGAATTCGCAAAGCTCTAGAAGCTGATCAGCAAGGGGAGGAATACCTGGGTTGCGTCCTTTGTTGTACATATGTGCATTATATGCAATCTGCCACACGTCCTGTCGGAATTCTTCGCGGCTTTTGTACTCCATCTTCCTCGCCTTGTCCCTTATCGTGGACAGATCCATCGGCCGATGAATGATACGAAAGTAGTCAGGAGCTTCCTTCTTCGTGACTGGCTTTAAAAATAGGTAGGATATTTCAACCCTCTCCTTGAGAGTTTCCACAATGTTTTCAAGGATGTTGGACAGAGCAACCTGAAACAGACTCAACATAAGATCTACATGCCAATCCAACCTAACAGAAAACATAGAGCTTGAAAGGCAATAAGAGAACTCTTTCAACACTGTTAACTATTTAGGACTTGGGATTTTAACCCTAAACCTAAATCTTCAATATGATTTCAAACCTTAACAAGAAGCATTCCACAACTGAAATGGTGAAGCAATTAATTTTGAACACGTGAAGTTTTTTCAACATGATGGTAAAAATTACCTCCCCTCCACGCCTGCGTTTGGTAGCTGGGCCAGAGCTAGCACTGAATCTCCCAATGTCCGGAGCTAGCCTCCTCTTTGTTTTTCTTTCCGGTATCCTCCTGTCATTCATTCTAGGAGAATAATCATCGTGATAACTCTCTCGAATTTCAGGGTGTTTCTTCCTTTTCTTTTTGGCCCTGTGTAGTTCTTCTTCTGCTGCATCTAAGCGCATGGCTTCTTGGAATCTTCTGATCTCAGCTAATCTCTCCCGCTCTTCAAGATCCCTCGCCTGCTGCTCCTCAAATAACCTCCGCATTCTCTCTTTTCTTTCTCTTTCGATGATCTCTCTCCTCTCCTCTTCTTCAAACCATCTCCTCTCCTCTCTGTTCTTCTTGCTCATTGCCTGTTCCGTGAAATGTTTATATTCTTGCTCTTTATGCACGTCGAGATTAGACAGCTCAATGATTTTCTTTGTTTTCCTGTACTCAAACCCCCCTGTACTTCCTTCCTGACTCGCATCGTCCACATTAATAATCTCTTTGGGCTGTTTGATTATGATTTTCTTCCGCGGCTGATCTTTATCAAGCTCTGATGGCGGTTTAAAGAGCATGGCAGGCTTGTGAGAGTCTGCATCTTCTGATCTTGTTTTGTTCGAGAAGGTAATTTTATTCACTTTAACACCTTTATTTCCTGTATCAGCATCTGATGTTACAGGTCTCTCGGAATTATTTGACGTGGCAGGAGTGGGTTTCTCAGGAAGTTTATCAGCTGTGCCACATTTAACCTTCAAAATCTTTCCTTTTGGAGTGAACTTGTCATCATCCTCACGTGCTTCAACCACAGCAATTTTCAAAGCACCTTTTTGGATGAGCTTCTTTGTCGAAGGTTTCGGCTGGGGTTGATCCATTGGCTCGAATGAATTAAATTTCCCACCAGACTTATTGGGGCATAGTTTGTTTGTCCTCATATGATTAGGCTGATACATAAAACATAAGAAAAAACCCACAAATAAGAGTCAGAAAGTAATGTGGCAAACAAACAAATGTTTCAAGCACAAACCTGGCCACAAGCCCCGCAGACAAAACTTTCTCGTGCTGATTTCTTTTCCTTCACATTCTGGTAAAAAGACAAGAATATAAACGTACAACTAAACTTTTATCCATCAATGTGAGGTCGGCTGTATAGATTATATTTCATCCTGTTAGGAACACAGAGGTAAAACGAAAATACCTTTATTCCATCACTCTTTATTTTGACTGTCTTGTTCATTAGTTCCACTTGTTCATAGTCATGTTTCTTCGGTTTAAGCTTGCCAGCTGGATTCCTCTTAGCAAAAAGATTATCTTCCTACAGCATGCAAGATGAATTAACAAATTTATGGATCTTTTTTAGTTCATAGATGAAGAAGAATATTCCATCTCCGGGAAGGATTTCAATTAAGTTTGGAAATTACGGGAGAGAATCTCACCTCTCTGTGGTCTCCAGCAAAGTTTTCCCTCAAAGGTGGTCCATTAAATTTCATGTTCTGCCTAACAACATTTTTCGTTGTTTGTATCCGTTCAACATTGTCAGAACCAGGCTTTAATCTTGGTGCTGAAAGCATGTCAACTTGATCCCCACCAACTCGGATCTTCTTCTTCTTGTTTCTGTCAGGTTCTGGATCTACATAACAACTTTCACAATCAGATTAACCAAATCACGGTTTACATTCACATCATCAGAAGAGTCAAGACTCCAAAACCAAGCAGATTCTCATTGTTCTCAGAGAGTCTAAAATCTTAAATTTACAAACGTGGAAGCAGATCAAAAAGCCACCAGTCATGTCATTACTTTATGACCTTATGTTGCACCCAGAAATTGTTGAATCATCATTAGAAAGAAGAAAAACCCATCCGTTCTGTACAACAATCGATATATTAAAGTACGGATGAGGAAGTAAGAGGAGCAAGCTTAAGATATTTGGAACACGTACTGAAGACCTTTAGAAGCCTCTGTACGTGTGGAGAAGACAAAAATAATTCAAATAAAAAGCGGAAGACGAAGAGCTAATAGAAATTTGAAATAACCTATCACAGATATCATGCATATATTTCACATCAAATCAAATATGAAGCGGAAAACAGTTAAAAATTGAAATACCATCCATAAGCATCTTGCACAACTCTGCTGCTTCGGCAGCTTCGTCTTCAATTTCCTCTTCTGCATGTGCTTGGAAAGGACGCCTTCTCATCTTAATTCCCTTGACTCCATCAACAGCATCATGCTTAGAAACGTTATTTACTGCATCCCCATCTTCACATTCTTCTGCATCCAGGAGATTTTCAAGATCGCCAGCAAAAGAATCCAGGTCACTATTGACCTCGGAGTCACTTTCAATTTCTTCGCCATCAATGGCTGAAAGACTTTGCATTTGTCGGTCCCATATTTCTTGACATTTTTCACGAGTTTGCTGCTGCAGCTGCATAAAAGACATCCGCTGGCCACGAGCATACTTGTTGATAGTTGTTTGATCAACCTTGACCCCTGACGCAGCTTGCTCGCTGGAAAGCTTGCGAATCATGGCAATGCGATGCCATCTCGTCTGCTTTTCAATTTGATCCTCTGGAACATTAAATTTGAGGAGCACCTATACATCACCATTTCAAAATTATATCAAGTACCATGTGCCTGCTTTTGCCTTGATTTTTTACAATTAACGGTGGAGAAAAATCAAATACTTTTATGGAATAAGTAGCAGAAGTAACAAATATCGAAACCGGTGTTTGCTGCAGAATACTACCAAGCCAAATGTCAACACAAGCTAAAAATTCTTAATTTCCTAGTTTGATGCAATGTATGTAAATTCCCAAGCAAAATAAACATAAAATGCAGAAGACTACTCACAAGGCAATTAATGAAACTGAAGATATCTTTTCAAATTATCCACACTATTCACACTGAGAATAACTGCAAAGATCGTTTTGCAGTAAATCAACGCACCTCTCGTGCTTCTATCATGTTCAACCTACGTAGATCAGCATCAGTTCCAGTTACTGTTGAACCTTTACCAACAACAGCTTTCTTCTTCACCGCAGCATTAGACATTGCTGGCTTAGGAGTGTTACGAACAAAACTGAAACCAAGCCCACGCCCAGATGGATCACCAACGCCAGTGATTTCCAAACGTTCAATGTTTTCCCTATCCTGCATTAGAATACAAACATAAAGAGAGCTGAAAAATGAGAAACAAAAGCATAAGAATGAATCTAACAGCAAGGGGAAGGGGATAGGTTCAATGATATAACTATCCTGAAAACCAAAAGGTACGATACAAAATCCAATTAATGCATACGTGTATGGATCTCCTTACCTGACTAGTACAGGAAACAAAATTACTACTCAAGTTCCATGGTGTTATTTGCAATTCCCTCTCGATATGAGAAGCAGCAGCTAAAGCAATCGCTTCATCTGGAAGCTGATTCATTGCTGATGAGAGGCCTGCTGATGAAATCAACCTGGCTATGCCCAATCTTTTAAGTCTGTACTGGCCAGCTAGCATGCTTTCAAAGGTACAGACCTAAATTTTCAAGGTGGAAACCATTAAAGTTAAAGATAATATCATAGAACAAAATATAATTAAGAAGAGATTGTGCAGACAATCTTGCATGACTTAATTGTGTCAATAGTTTAACAACTTACACTTTCTGGTGTCACCATCCTTCGCAATTCCTCCTCCAAAGGAATGCGAAAATTGTGCCTCATCACCCATATAGGTTGTCCACTCGACCCTCTCTGCCAAATGGGAACTTGGAGCATGTTAGTATGAATAAATAAAGGAAACAAAATTATCTAAATGTAATAATTCACAAATAATAAAAACATTTTCAGGTAGGAAAGCACTCTACATCGAGTATGATCTAGTCACAAAATACATGCATGTATGTCAATATAAAAAGAAGTCGAATGATGCCGAGGTACTGTGACTGCTGCCTATTCCGGAATGATGCGGTCAAAAAGATTGAGAGTTACATGGTATGCATAAAGTATGTGCCAGGGGCGATATACACTAGCCATCATTAATGACAGAATACTGTGCACAGCTTTAGAAGAGTGAAGTAGCTTAGACTAGATGAAATAACTTCTTTTATTATGCCTACAACAATGGCTAATCAGAAAAATAGACTGGAAAAACAGCACATAAACCATCAGTCTGATAACTACAATCTGGTGAAAATTTAAGAAAATAAATTCAGTAATCTGTCTATCAAGATCATCATACACTAAAATCTAAACAGCCTCCAATTTCCAGCAATCAGTGTTAATAAAGTAAAAAATAAATATATAGGAAAAAACAAGTAAAAAACAAGAACTGTCATCTCTGCCATCTAAGTAGTACGCAGTCATACCTGAAGATCAGCACAATGTTTTAGCCGTTTCCGAAGAAGTGCTTCTGTCAGGGTAGAAAACTGTGCAGCCAACTCATCTGCCCGAATAAAAGGCGTCAAGCCCCGCTTCTTAACAGCGCAAAACTCACGATAGATATACACTAACAGCCTGTTCATAATGTATGCTTGATGATTCTTTGATCCAGGAGCCATTACCTCCATGTGGGGTTCCTACAAATTAACAATCAAAGAAATGGGAAATATATCATCAACCATAGGTAAGAACTTCACCCAATCAAAGTATTGAAAGGTCATTGGTACTTTGAGAACAAAGTATAGAGCTTAACAAATTACCTACGAGAATTGGTCCACATATTTCAATTTCAGACATATTTATTCTTATAAATTAAAATACTTAAATTAGCATGTCATAATGCATGCACAATATCCTACTCTTAAAGAGCTCACCATTAGGTGCCCTGTACAACCAAAGAGTGTTCAGTAGGCCCAAAGAACTTACTTGCAGCACAAAACTGATCAGAGAATTACGACTTACATTTATTCCCAATAGTCCTACTAAAATGCATGAAATATTAGAAAAGTAATGACCAACCATTCCACGTACAAGGAATTAACACGGGGAGAGACGAAGGGAACAAGACGGTAACATCTTTACTGTTATTTCTTCATAAAATATAATAATCAAAGCCAGCTCTTGATATGAAATTGCTTAAAGAGATGACGTATGACAGTCATTACAGATTCAAACGACCAACATATACATTGGCTGCATGTTCGGGACAAGAGGATAAAACCACAGGATGCTTTTTCAATACCAAAATCATGGCAAGCAATAACCAGCAAGTAGGAATTAGAACAGACAAACCCTTCATATCAATACAATTAAAGGCAAAGATAGAAACTTTCACTTGTACCTGTTGTCCAACGACATTAACCCTGTCAATCCGTCTAATTGAAAGTTTGCCTTTTGCAGATCGGACCAATAGATAATCAGTTGATGTAACTTTATGCTGGTATATTGGTGCTCTATACATATTAGTTTCAAGAGATGTCTGACTGCAACCAGGTTTTATGTCCCCAGGGAAAGGAGATTTATCAGCAGGATCTAGGATTATAACATTCCCCAAGTCACTATTTTTCAATAAGTTTCCTGTGAAATCACTCGGATTTGACTTTTGGTAGTAAGTGCACAATGTAGTACCCATTACCACATTACCTAGGAGTAAAGGCCTTTCCCCACAATACTGCAAATATACGCAAAATAGAAAACTTATCATGGTCATGGCACTTATGGTAAACTGATGCTCCTGTAATGATAGATAATAAAGTGAGCCGGAGATGACTGAGAAGATATCATAAGAGTCACAGTTATAGGAAAAGGAAGAAATGTACAACACAGAAAAAAGATGTTTTTTAAGTCCGTACAACAATAAATAACCAGCACTTAAAAAACATTAGATGCTCATGTTGTAAAAGAGAAATCTGTCCAAGTTGGAATCACAACTTGCTTTCAATACATGAACTTAGGCGTAAGGTATACAAGATTGGACAATGCCCGAAGGGATCAATATAGCCGACTAGTTACTTTTGTGCCATGTGTGTTTTCCTAATATGTTACTGGAAAACTAAGATGCACCAATCAGTAGCTACCAATCACTACTGATCCAGTTAAGCTGCCTAAGGATCCATTTCACTGTCATAAGTAGCTTATCACAATAAAGATAAGAAATCTTTTAACTCGGAGTTTATATGGTAAACGATACCCTGATCAATAACTTCACATTCAATAGTAATAAAAAACCATCCCAATACACCAAGTAGCAGTAGAATCAATCTCCAAGATGAGATCAATGATTAATGAAATTCTTTTCAGCTCATAAACGCTCAGTCTAGAATGTGACCCAGGAGATTGACTTACTCCATTAAAAAGACATGGCCATCCTTCACTGAAAGATCAGACTTCTTCTTAAATGCTCCAGGAGGACGCAAAGTCTTATTCTGGCCAGGAAGCTTTTGTTCTCTAGGCAATAAATGTAACTTTGTACGAACAAGATGCAACGGGGAATTTGGTTGGACAACTTGCACAGAGAGAGTTTTTTTGTCTTCTTGTTCCTTATCCTTATAAAATATTTTCACAGGCTCCGACAGTTTAAAATCTGAAGAAAATTATAAAATCTTATCAGGCACTTCTCAATTGAAACGACATATTAAATTTCTTGAACAACTAAGAAAGATTCAATTAACAGTAAGACCCAGAGAACCTAGCTTCTTTGAAGCTTTTGCTTTGACTGAGATGACCATTTCCTCGGCATCCACGTGAAGTTTACATCTTTTGCCTCCCAAACTCTTTAAGATAATTTTCATAGGACCTAGAGCGGGCATCTTCTCTTGTTCCTTCAGCACTACCTCATTATCATGAGGATACCATAAAGTCTTTGGTCGATGAAAATTGGCAACATCTTTACTGCAGTAGAACATTTCAAAATGAGCATTGACAAATCACACTTAAAGCCACCAAGGTGTACATAAACTAGAGTAGTGCCGTAAACAATACAGCCAATTAGATGAAGCAGTAAGGAAGCCATCAAAATGAACAAAGTCCCACAAAGCACATGAAAACTTAGATTGAGTAAAAGCAACGAGAAAGAACATCGCCAAAAAAGTCTTACTTGCTTAGCTTAGCCTTCATAATTTGCAGATTGAGAGCGGGGATCGAAGGTAAAACTTTGAGCCCATGAGCTGGGCGTTTCTTCACATGTGATTTTAGCTACTGAGAGGATTTGCAGTTTGAATAGTATTTATCATTTGAAATGTTTAACCATCCCCCAGAAGGACGTCTGAGGCCATGCAACTCAAAGGAGTCTCCATCATTAGCCTTAACTGAGCGAGTTATTATCATAGCACCAGCATGAACCATTAGGTGTTTATTCTCCTTGTTATCTTGAATTTCAAACAACATTTGTTCATCTTGAAAATCAAGTATCAGCTTGGCTTTGCAATAGGCTTATCTGGCTCCCAAGCTATATTATCCACCCAAGAGCCTTCCAGTAGATTTCTGTTCTGCAGCACGAGCCTATTAAGATGCCTTATAGCACTATCACCACGTGTTTAATCTGAGTCACCATTCTCGACATCAACATGGCTTGGATTATCTTGAATAAATCGAGACTCCAACCTCAAAAGTTGCAATGAAATGCTCTTTCAGGGCCAGCCAACTCTGATGATTTAGAGGGACTTGAACCATAAGGCTCCCTCCATATGGAAAGATCAAGTTGCATAGAATGTTGATTGAATTTTCTTTCAAAATTGGACATCTGAGATTTTGTCTCAGTCTGAAGACGACAGTTAGAACCCAACTCATCTGGCTCAGATCCAGAGATCTCGAGACTCTCTACAATAATGTGATCATGTGATGGTGAATTATCCCAAACGATGTCCTCCTCCCAGTTCAATTGATCAAGATGGTAAAGCTCGGAACAGAAAGGAATATTAAAATCTGCTAGAACAATTGTTAGCATTTTTTCTCGAAATGGTTCAGAACACTGAAAAGAATCACTTCTTTCCTTATAAACTGCCCCAAAACCCTGAGTTCCCCCAAATTCCCTTCCACTCGAATGATAATTAGTTGATGTTAAAGTATGGTCTTGAAACACCTGTACTTCTCTGGAACCCAATATGTTTGTGGAAGATTCCCTCAAGAATGCCTCCTCATCTTCTTCAACTTCGGTTTCGATACTTGCAGTCTTAAATTTCTCTGATTTTATTTATGAGAACAAGCAATCAACCATTTAAGTGTCATGAAGAGTGGACTTAATAGTGAAAAAAAGAAAAATATTAGATCATCATAGTCTTAAAATATTAGAACATCATAGTCACTAGAAAAGTTCTAACAATTGCCCACAACTGCACAATAACCCGAGAAGTAGATAAGAAGCATAACAAGAAAGTCCATCACAGAAAAGTATTAGAAAAACATATACTATTGTATAGACAATCAAGTGCTACAAAAGAACAATAAAATTCAGACTTTAAAACAGGTTACCTTTAGGTAAAGAGTATTTCAGGTCCTTCTTTCCAACCTTCTTCAGAGGCTCGTACAAGCCAAATATTTTGGAAAAACACTAGATCATTGTTCCATCTTCCACACACAAAATTGGGAGCGGTGTTGAATTACTGGCTATAGAAGTCTTTCCGCCATCATTTAAGGTCTCCTGATTGA
Source organism: Rubia occidens (assembly GCA_032360425.1). Lineage (NCBI taxonomy): Eukaryota > Viridiplantae > Streptophyta > Magnoliopsida > Gentianales > Rubiaceae > Rubia > Rubia occidens. The sequence goes on from JAUOBV010000008.1 coordinate 13,870,959, forward strand.
TTAGCATCAGTTCAGATTGCATGCATTAACAGGGAAAAATAGATTACTGGAGAAACCAACTACTGCCTATCAGCAAGCAATGATAAGAAGTCTTAATGTCTCATTTTCTTATAAGGAACCAGCAGGAAACATGCTACACAATAGAATAATTAAATCAATTTTAGAGTGTGTAACAATAATCTAGTTTATACACGAGCTCCTAAATGAAGGCATACTACAAACACTTGCCACACTTCAACTAACCCCACATTCATCTTAAAAATGAATGAGCACAGAAAGAACCAAATACTCATACAACTCAGGCCATGGTTAGTTTTTTCCTTACATAGAGAAGCAAATGGGGGATAGTAAGATCATAAATGGAAGAGTTAGGAGTAAAATGCTAACCTCTTTAGAGTTTGATGTATCATCATCCTACATTTCAGATTCAAGTTCATCTTCAAA
>JAUOBV010000008.1:14025631-14036732 GCA_032360425.1 Rubia occidens
TGAATTGCATCGGTCAATGCCTGAATAGTGTAAATTGGGTAAAACTGCACATTTTAACAATCTTATAGGGTCATTCCTGCACTTTCAGATTTTAAATGGTCATTCCTGCACTTTCTCAATCTCATAGGGTAATTTTTATGCTTTTCCTTTTTAAAAAAATTGAAAAGACAATTTTACCCGAAAACCCTCTTTTTCCCCAAGCAAGAAAACACATAGTCACGCCGCTCTGACCAACTCCATGCACTCCGACCCAATATGCCTAAACCACCATAGTTCCATTACATATGCCATCTCAGTCAATAATCCTGGTTTTTTTAAAGGTTGAACATTTGCTTTGGTCATATTACGGGAGAATTTACTATGCCATCTCTACTCGGTAAAAACATTCCACTTTCAACGTTGAAGAAAAAGATGGATTTTAGTTTCTAAAGTCCTACGAGTTATTGCTATAGCATCTGTTAAAAATAAATTGCACCACCAAGAGGTAATTTAGGGGCACAATAGATGTTCCTCATGGGGAAGTTTGAGCAGGTGGCGGGCTGGGGAAACTCAGATCCGCTGCAGCTTAAAGGCAAGGTCTCTTATGGCAGGTGTGGGGTGAGGCTGGGTGAGGAGGGGGAGATGGTGGTGGGCGGGCTTGGAGGAGAGGGGGGGAGATGGTGGTGGACGACGAGGTTAGATGAGGAGAGTGGAGAGACAGTGGTAGCGGTGCTAGGGTTTGGGGTGGTGTTAGGGTTTGGGGTGCGGCGGAAGGAGCAGAGAAGTGGTGGTGGTGTGGGACTCGGTGACGAAGAAGAGGTGGAGAAGAGGTGGTGGAGTAGAGGTGGAGTAGTGGTGCTGTGTGGGGGCGAAGGTGGTGATAGAGGTGGTAAGGCGGTGGAACTCCAATTTTTTGTCGGCGTCGGCGGCGGAGATGTAGAGGAAGAAGAGCCCTAAGGGGTTTCTTGTCATTAAATTTTTAGTTTTAAAACTAGGGGTATTTTAATCTTTTAATGTCTGGTCAATGCCGGAAAATTTCAAGTCAACACCGGAATAGTTTGAAAGGTTTGAAAAAATTAGGGTTAGAATTGCACTTTCATATTTTACAGGAATAGATTGACACTTTCAGAAAATAATAGAACTAGTTTTATATTTGGACTAGACTTAACACACACAAAATATAATAGTAGTAAAATTTGGATGAGACCGAATTATAATGAATTGAAATGAATTCAGCTGAACAAGATCAGATTGTACATAATCCAACTAAACTATACAAACAAACTAAATCAATTGAATTGAATTGAATTAGATTGAATTGAAACGAACTGAACAAATGATAACTAGGAAAAATACTATATATGTTTCGTTGGATGTGAGATCATAGTTTTAAGTGCATGTATTTAGGAGAGTGAAAGGAGTTGATGGAATTGAATTTAAAAAAATAAAAGTAGAATGAATAATTGAAATTTAAAAAATATTTTCATAAATGAAAAATGTGTCAAATTCATTAAAAAAAAGTGTAACATCCAATAAAATAGAGGTAGTAATGATAACAATATTGCAAGATAATAGTAAAATTTGAATAAGACTCGTTTAAATTGAAAAGAACCGAACTGCATTAATTTGTAATTATACTGAAAATTAACAATAATATTAATCTAATAATAAACTATTTATAATTATTTCCGTTAAATTTATTTATAGTTAAAATGAATTTTAATTGGCCAGGACCAAAGAAAATGAGGTGAGCAAGGTTGCCAAATGTCCAGTGGCTTGCAAACCCCAGTAGCCTGCAGCGAGTAGGAAGAATGTCTTGTCAGGTGGGGCCCCACATGATGTAAAACGTGTAAATCTTTCCCATTATCCTTTTCATTTTACTTCTATTCTGGTTTAACATAAAATCAAACAAAAAGTCTGCTTGGCTAAGAAAAATGAAGGCTGACGTCATAATCAATGGTGACAAAGAAAAGAACTCGCACCAGCTCAAAGTGGACTTTGGACCAGTTTCCTTTCCCTCCCTTTGTTTGATTTCATTTCGTACGTTGATTTTTCCATTCGTTGTACCTCATGCACCAAAACTAGTACCTTCTCATAAGAAGAGAGAAAGAAGAAGAAGACAATCTTGTGTTTGTTTGTTTGATTGATGATTTCCTTCCTCTTTCTGTGAACCATCTCAGAAGAAGAAGAACAGTGAAAAGAGCCGCGTTTTCTTCTGCTCTATAAGCTGAGTTTGTAGCAAAGATTTAAGGTTTACAGAGGCTGAGAGAACAGGAACAAGAAAGGGGCTTTCTTTCTATCTGGGATTTTTTTAATAGGTGAGTTCTTGAATTTTTCTGCCTCTTTTTTGTTCTTATGTGATTAGCTTTTCTGGGGTTTTTTTGTTGTTCTGTTTTGTTTTGGGATAGATGGCTCCTGTGTTGTTAAGTTTGATGTTTTCTGAATTTGATTATCTGGAAAAGTTTCGTTCTTTTAAGTTTTAACTTTATGTACTTGGTGAGTTAGAATATACTCCATGTAAATTTTTCTTAGAATATCCTACTTTGGGAGTTAGAATCCCTATAGAGTTCATAAAGTTTGTAGCTTTTTGTTGAATATTCTCTGGAACTGTTCCCTTGATTCTTCGTTTCTTTACTGGAGTGGGATGTCTGATCAACTTTATTGGCTATTCTGCACAAGGGCATCTGAATTTCCTTTTTCATTTTGAAAAATCGGATGCGAAGAGTTGTGACATTTTGGCTTAAGCTGTGTTGATTTTGTTGGTTTGGAACTTTCTGCATTTGATCTTATGCCGCGGATCATAGACCACTGATTGGAATCAATGCTGTAAAGTTTCATTAGGGAGGGGAACTTTTGTGTGATTTTGTTGATCACGTAGTTTGTTCTTGTTGTTACATTTAAGCTTGCCTTTTCAACAGTTCTTTTTGCTTCTGAGTAAATTATGATAGCTAATGTGCCACCACTATTCATCCCAGGAACATCTACTTCTCTTTATATTGCCATTCTTCCTCAATTTCGCAATAGTACGAGGATTCTTTTGACAGAACACGATGAGCAAAGTAAAGGTCGGTGTGCAAGTTGTGAGCGGCCACAACCTCCTGCCTAAAGATGGACAAGGCTCAACTAGTGCCTTTGTGGAGCTTAGCTTAGATGGGCAGAAATTCCGTACCACTGTCAAGGAAAAGGATCTTAACCCTCATTGGAATGAAACCTTTTACTTCAACATAGCGGATCCTGATCAACTGCCTAATCAGACACTTGAGGCTCATGTCTACTGTGACGGTAAAAATGGCGGGTCCAAATCCTCTATTGGTAAAGTTCGTATCACGGGTACAGCATTTGTTCATTCTACTGATGCTGTTGAATCATATTACCCTTTGGAAAAAGGAAGCCTTTTTTCACGTTGTCGGGGCGAACTAGGCCTCAAAGTTTTCTACACAGATGATCCTAGTGTAAGATCCTCCAACAATAATCCTCAAATGGACTCTTCTTCACAAGGTGATCAAGTCCCTGATTTGAGTTCTGATAAGTCTAGGAATGGGAAAAGGAGCTCTCGGCGTACTTTTCAGCATTTGCCTAATGGAAACCATCAGCCTTCGCAACAGAAGTCTAGGTTCTCCTCCATTGATGCCTCCCGGGCATCGGGAAACAACTTTGGACAGTTTAGAGCTGAGCCTCATGCTCCAAGAGTAGTTCAGACTTATGCTGATTCATCTTCGCAGCCATTTGAATTCGCCCTGAAAGAAACCTCCCCGGTTCTTGGAGGAGGACAAATCGTCGGGGGCAGAGTAAAGAGAGCAGACAATCCAGCCGGGACATATGACCTCGTCGAGCCAATGCAGTTCCTTTACGTGCGAGTTGTTAAAGCACGGGACCTCCCTTCTAAGGATGCCACCGGCAGCCTTGACCCTTATGTTGAAGTTAGAGTTGGGAACTACCGGGGAGTAACCAAGCACTTTGAGAAATGGCAGAATCCTGAGTGGAACACAGTGTTTGCCTTCTCGGAAGAAAGGATCCAATCATCTGTGATTGAAGTTGTGGTCAAGGAAAAGGACATGTTGAAAGATGACTTTGTTGGCATGGTAAGGTTTGATGTCCACGAGGTTCCCCGGCGAGTACCTCCCGACAGTCCATTAGCTCCAGAATGGTACCGTTTGGAAGGCAGGAGCGGGGAAAAGAAGAAGGGAGAGCTGATGCTCGCTGTATGGACCGGTACTCAAGCTGATGAAGCGTATTCTGATGCTTGGCATTCTGATGCTGTTGGCTCAGCTGATCCCGCGTTCTCCAACTCGCTGATCCGCTCTAAAGTCTACCATTCTCCAAGGTTATGGTATCTCCGGGTGAATGTGATCGAGGCACAAGACTTGATCGCACCTGACAAGAATCGCTTTCTAGACGTCTGTGTCAAGGTGCAGATAGGTGGTCAGGTATTGAGGACAAGGCCTGTTCAAGCTCAGACCACAAATGCAGTATGGAATGAGGAACTCATCTTCGTTGCTGCTGAGCCCTTCGAAGACCATTTGTTTCTCTCAGTGGAAGATCGCATCAGTCCGAACAAAGAAGACACCTTTGGGAAGGCCATTGTACCTTTAACTAGTGTTGAGAAGCGCCTTGATGACCGTGATGTTCCCTCGCGGTGGTACAACCTTCAGAACAAGAATGACACCGTTTTGGAGGAGGAAAAGAGAGTCAGGTTTGCTAGTAGGATCCACGTTCGCACTTCACTTGATGGTGGCTACCACGTGCTGGATGAATCCACTCACTACAGCAGTGATCTTCGCCCGACAGCCAAACAGCTCTGGAAGCCGCCCATCGGGATGCTGGAGCTAGGAGTCTTGAGCGCTGACGGGCTGCACCCGATGAAGACAAGAGACTCGAGGGGCGTTTCAGACACTTATTGTGTCGCGAAATATGGTCGTAAGTGGATCAGAACAAGGACTATCATAGACAGCTTGAATCCCAAGTACAATGAGCAGTACACTTGGGAGGTTTTCGATCCATCAACTGTTCTGACTGTTGCTGTTTTCGACAGTTCTGATGCAGATTCCAATAGCAGCAAAGATAAACGAGTTGGAAAAGTCCGAATTCGTCTCTCCACGCTTGAAACAGGCCGTGTTTACACTCACTCCTACCCGTTGCTCGTGCTTCACCCGTCAGGTGTGAAGAAGATGGGAGAGCTGCATTTGGCTATACGCTTTTCGTGCACTTCATTCACGAATATGATGGCTCTTTACAGTAAGCCGGCATTGCCTAAGATGCATTATGTCCGTCCGTTGACTATAATGCAGCAGGAGATGCTCCGGCATCAGGCTGTCAACATCGTGGCAGCACGGCTTGGAAGGGCTGAACCTCCTCTGAGAAAGGAGGTAGTTGAATATATGACAGATGCAGATCATCATCTGTGGAGCATGAGGCGTAGCAAAGCGAATTTTTTCCGCTTAATGTCTGTTTTCAGCGGGTTGTTTACGCTGTGGAAATGGTTTGGAGACGTTTGCACGTGGAAAAACCCGATCACCACATCCTTAGTTCATGTTCTGTTTGTGATGCTTGTTTGTTTCCCTGAGTTGATACTTCCTACAGGTTTCATCTACATGTTCGTGATCGGGCTATGGAACTATCGCTACCGGCCAATGTATCCTCCCCACATGAACACGACGATGTCCTATGCTGATGCAGTCCATCCTGATGAGCTTGATGAGGAGTTCGACACATTTCCCACTTCAAGAAGTTCTGATCTGGTGAGAATGAGGTATGACCGGCTGAGAAGCGTGGCTGGTCGTATTCAGTCTGTTATTGGCGACATTGCATCCCAAGGCGAGCGGATCCAGGGGCTGTTGAGTTGGAGAGACCCGAGGGCTACTGTCATTTTCGTGACGTTCTGTCTCGTGGCTGCCATCGTGCTGTATGTTACCCCGTTTCAGGCATTGGCCGTCATGGCCGGATTCTACACGATGAGGCATCCTAGGTTCAGGCACAGGTTGCCTCCAGTTCCGTTGAATTTCTTTCGCAGATTGCCTGCTAGGACAGATAGTATGCTATAGGAGAATGCAATCTGTGGAAGTGGTGTTTGTGTTTTGTCTGGATGGTTTGAGAGATGAATGATGTTAGAACTTTGTACATTTCTAGTATAGTTTTGCCTGCTCCGGGAGGCGTAGATCTGTTTGTTTGGCTGTTGATTTCTGACATTGATTCTCTGCAGAAGCTGAAGGTGTACGAGTCTTTCTTACTTCTATAACTTTGTTGATTTTAGATCACCTGCAATTAGGGTTCGGTTACCTGAATTCGAGTATATTTTCATGGCGGAAATGAACGAAAAATCTTTATGAATGGGCTATTTTCAAACTAAATGACCATTGCAAAATGGGCTATTTTTGGATTTTCATCACCAATGAAAGTGTCACAATAATAGTTCGGTATGACATGTAAATTATTGAATGAATATAATTTTATTACGGCACATGCATAGCATATTTAGGAATTCCTGTCACTTTTTTGTGTGTAGATAAGTGAGGGTATCAAAATAGATTCTCTGAACACCAACTCGACTTGACACTCTTAAAAGAAAATTGTGTCATGTCAGGCGGATAATTCCACTTAACTTTTGCTATCAAAATGCTTGTCTATGACAAGTAATCTGACTTTTACCAAACGAACTCTTACATTGAATCGAGGAGCATGAATGTCTCCCTCCGAATATAATAAAGAAAACATATGACCACAAATGTAAGAGGCATTACAGAAAATTCCCAAGTACTTCAAATGAGCATGTACATTAACTTAGAGCAATTAGAAGACAAGAAGTGTTGTACATTGTACAAGAATGATCATTCCTGAAGCTGCAAAAACTGTAGGGCAACCCTTAAGTGGCTAGTCATGTTCTTCATGGTTGGCTTTCAAGTGATGATGATGTCTATATACACAATGCTCATCTCATCTCATCCCTAAACCTACCCGGCCGGCCGCAAAAACCGCCATCATCCATGCATCAAATCGATGTCAGCATGAGCAGAAGCCTGCACTACATATGTTGCGAAGAACCAGACCAAGTTCCAAGGTTTTGTGTCTGTTGAAAGTTGGTTATGTTTACGGAATTTTCCACCACCCGATGATGATCTGAATCACCCGCGCTTCCCGTGCTCTGGCTGCTGTCCTTCTGTTTAGCCTTTGAACCGGTGCTACACGTGAAGCTCCCAACTATCACCTGAAAATCGACAGTGTAAGGCCGTGGAGGTAACAAAATGATGCAGAATCTGGAGGGACTTTGCGAGTTACCTGAACCGGGCTGGCTGCAATGAGAACTCCCCCGACGCCACCACCAATCACCCGGCCATCAGGGCTCGCGAGGGAGATGCTTAGGCCTCCCACGCGATCATGAGAGCCAGTGTTTGCTGTCAACAGATATGAGCCTGAAAGGCACAATATCTCAAACCTTCCCTATCAACCATATGAGCGAAAAGAGGATCAGAACATGATTTGTTCACTAACACAAGCAGACAAGAAGCTTAAAACATCCTTAAACCAGCCTAAAATACACAGAAGAATGTAGGCATGCTCGATATGAAGGAATGCATTAAGCGATAGAAGGGTTTAGAGTTCAACCTCGTATGTCACAGTACCACCAGAGGAGGATGGCTGGCGAAGGGTAACCGTGGAAATGGCACCATTAGCCGAGAGAATGCATATAGCCCTCGGCCCTTGCTGCGAAAAAGACATTATCTTCGTTGCAATGTCCTGCATGTACAAGTTCCATTTCTAACATTTCAGAAAAACAACTACAACCTCCTACATTATCAACTCAACCAAGAAACTAGTGAAATTAGTTCATACTATAATTGGAAACAAGACACATCTGGAACGGGAAAACATCAGTAGATAACTTTCTTTACCACAAGAGATCAAAAAATTACTTCCACTCAGTAATTAAGACAATGCCAACACATTAATAGGTAAGAATGATGTCATAATTCTACTGAATTGGTAATAACATGAGGAGTAAACAGCAGTAGATAACTTTCTTCACCACAAGAGATAAAAAAATACTTCCATTCAGTAATTCAGACAATGCCAAAACAACAAGAGGAAAGAAAGAATGGCATACCTCTCCTACAGATATAGTAATAACATGTGGAGTGAACCCGATCCCAGCTGAACTCGAAAGCCATCCACCTAACGAAAACCAGCCAAATGATCAAGAAAATCCAAACTAACAGCAAATTATATTCGTACACAACAATTGAACAACAAGAATGCACCAATGCTAGCCAGCTGCTGTTTCCGGCCAGAGCCGGGAGGCCTCCCTCTTCCTCGTTTAAAAGTTGGAGATGAAATCGGTATCTGAGCAGCTGCCCCGGGGGACAATGCCAACGAAACCTTGCCATCAGGGCCATACTTCCTCGGCCTCCCCCTCTTCCTCCTCACAGGCTCCCCCTGTGGCACTGCAGAGGGCACCCCCCTAATCGGCATTGCTGAGGAGGGGGGCTCAGAGGGCAATGGCGACGGCTGAAAACCGGCATTAGTCCCTGTCAAGGGATACATGGTTGGTGATGATCCCTGCAAATTACCACCTGCGGAAGCTCTCTGCATATAGTAAGGTGGTGACCCGGAAAAAGACATCCCATCTCTTCTATCCATGGAGATTCCCTAATCGCTAAGATCTCCACTCACAAAACAATACAGATTCTCACAAAAACAGCACAAATTTATGGACAAAAACCTCAAACTAGAGAGAATTCTGAATTCCCCATGTTTGCTCACATTGTCAGGATTCAAGAACACATGATCACCAAAATCCCACAAATGAGAGCATCATAACATGGTGAAAATTGAAGGGAAAAAACACCTTTATGTCAACAAATTGTGCAAGAGTCAAGAGAGGTCAGATTACAATATGAAGATTGGAGCAAAAGGGATTCTTTGAGGGAGAGGGATGATTAAGCATGGACTTTAATCAAGTTCAAAATTCAACATCTTTAGAAAATGGAGGAGAAACTGAGGGCATTTTACAGCTCACCAAAACCAAGATAGACAAGGAGAGGCTTCAATTCAAAGACAAAAGAAAATGGATAAAGACTGAACTAGTTGCTGGTCTGGTCCACTGACCCTCCACTCCCACCAACCCATAGTTAGTAGGAGAGCCCCTTCAAACCTCAGACTAAACTACACACAGTCACACACTAACAGTACCAAAAGCACACCATTGACCACTGTGCATTGCATGAGAGAGGGAGAAAAAACCCAACTTTATGACAGTGGATTTCCAGCCTTGATTGGAGGATCTAAGCTCTAATATGAAAAGGGCTCAAAGAATCAGTCAAAATCAAGATTAAGAATTGAGATTAAGCTGATCAGAAACTTCATAAACACACAAACCAGTCCTTATCTGCATGAAAGTTACACTGGGTGGATTCTTGATTTTTAGCCTTGATTGGAGGATCTGAGTTATATAGTGAAAAGGGTCCATTTGTATGGAAAAAGGGTCCAAGAATCAGTCAAAAAAAATTCAAGAATTGAGTTCATCATTTCATCACCCCATACCCTCGTAATAGTGCTTATAACTAAAACTGACTTCTAGCGGGATCACTTTTCCCACCTATGTAATCTGTTATAAAATAAACAGTTTTTAGTAGTTTACGAAAGATTAAAGCTGTTAAGCTTGTAACTAAAGCAGCTTATAAGCCGTTAAATACATTCTTAAGTTAAGATTGTTTGTCGAAATGAGTGAAAGAAACTACACAACAATCACAGAACATGGTGCAACCACGAAGGTCTTTGTCTGAGATATCTTTGCATATAAGGTAAAGCAAGTGAGCAATACTGGAGTAGAAAGCTATGGTGGTGTTTGCAAAAGTTGTTTGCCCATATCTATCTATCCACCCTTCTGAAAAATGGGTTCACTATGTGAGTGTGTCGAACTGTGGAAGTGGTACATTTTGTGTCATCGGCCATTTACTGTTTGTGTGACGGATTGAACAGTCTTAGCCATTGCTCTCTTCCCATTATCTGCATTTCAATTCATTTCGACGGAACTCAATAACATTTTTGAATCGATATATTTAACTTGGCTTTGATCTATTATTCTTATTTTTTACTACATTTAATTTTAGTGCATTAATATTAAATGTAGTTCAATTTAATTTCGTTCAATTAAACTCGGTTCAATTTAGTTCAGCAAGAAATCTGCCTGGCAGAACAAGGACCAACTGATTTTTATATTGTTCTCTCAAAACAGTAGTCAACAGACTATGTGAATTTATTTATGAGTAAATGAGAGAGATTCACTGTAAAAGCAAGTGTAGTAAAGTTTGAACAACAAACTAAAATATATTTTAAAAATGAGAAATTGAAGAAAAAAGAAAAAAAAGAGCAATAATATTTCCTTTTTATATTATTTTAATAAAGTCTAATTACGTTTTTTAATCAGTAGTTACTCCTATCATTCAACTGTTTTATTTAGTGGATTTGACCTATAACTTGGTCACCAGACTCACTGCTTAGTCTGCTATAATGTAAGTTGTAATCCCTTCGTTCAGCTATATATGACACACTTTTCACCTAATTCTTTTAAGACATGTTTGACCACTAATAATTTTTGTTACCTATTATAAACGTTTGTAAAATTTTGATATTTAGAAAGTACATGTTACGAAAAATCCAACGATACCTTGCATGATACAATTACAACTTATATATTATATGAAATATATGATCATACATGTTTTGAGAAAGTTGATTGAAAAGTGTGTCAATGTAAGTTGAACGGAGGGAGTACACAACTTGCTAGTAGTGGCATTAGATGCAGAAACAAACAAAAACTTGGGGAGCCTTTGGCGAACACAATTGTTTATACATTTAAACTTTCTGGAAAAGAAAAAGGTCAAAAACGAAATGAATGTTTGTGCAGACGGTAGTACACTGATTTTTAATAATTTCGGGCGTTGACAAATTGTTACAAAGGGTCTTCCTTGGTCCGAGACCGGATCGAACCGGATCAAAATCAAGTACTACCTCTGTTTTCTTTTTATTGGCACCGTTTGACCACTCGTTTCACGTGCAATGTTTGACCATCGATAACTTTTGTTATATATAATAATAGACATCATGTGAGATGGCGTTGGATTCTCCG
>JAUOBV010000008.1:14045318-14056978 GCA_032360425.1 Rubia occidens
GAAGACCGGCAGTCCAAAAGGGCTGATGGCAGGTTTGGAGCTCCGGCAAGGAATGAAAGCCAATCCGGTATGCCTCGCCATCAGGAGCGGGACTCAAGAAATTCCAGACCAGATAGGAACTATGATCGTGGTGAATTGGGTTCAAGAGATGAAAGGAAGGAGAGAGACTCGAGGCACGGGAATGGCAGGGATGGCTCGAACGATAGAGGTAGAAGAAGTTATGAAAATGAACCAAACTCGAGAGGAGGAGATAGGGACCGAAGAGATGAGAAAAGATCGAGAAAGCACGAACCTGACTCCTACCACGGAGCCGATAGACAGAGGATGGGGAAGGACAGGTCAGATGATCATAGAACCTCAGATGAAGTGTATCGCTCTAGATCCCAAAGATAGTACTGGTAAGAAATGAAACTGGATTGATAGGCCATCAGATTGTCACGTTTGATTATGATGTGCTCGAATCAGTTGCTATGTTTAAACTGTATTCTATGCTTTGTTCACTTCTATATGATCAGATCGATTTGTTTTGAAAAGCGGTATTAGGTTTTATTAGGTGAGGTAATTCGGACTTCTTCTCTTCAGCTTATGTACTCTGCAGTTCAATTCAGTTCAATTTTGGAATCGATTTTGATCCGTCAACCTGGATTGTCGCCTCATATGTCAAAGTGAAAAACAAGCTTACCTAAAAGAATCACTAGGAAGAAAGAAAATCAACTTATGACAAATTGCCATAATAATTTACCACAGTTGGTGGTCAGAGCTGTAACTCATTGCAAAATAAAAATGTATTCCGTATATGAGATAATCTTTTCCTGTCTTTTCACATTTGAATGTAACAAAGTTCATAGAAGATTGCAACTTGTCAGTCTAGAAGAGTAGAGAGATCCAAGCAAAACTGCCTAAATGAAGATGCACATAAATAATGAGCAAGATGAAGTAAGCCGAGTCGAACCAAACACACTAAGACAGAAATCTGTATTCTACAAATACATCGAATCGAAAGTACCCCTCCTCCTTAACCTCTACAAACACAGAGTTCATGCAGTCCAGGATACTCCTATCTACCTCATATCACATGGAACATCAGTTATCCAGCTCCATTGCTTGAGCGGCTTTAGCTTTCGCCAATTTTGTCAATCTTGTTTTCAGCTTCTTCTTCCCAACTTGAAACTTAACCCCTCCCTTCTTTTTCTTGCTTCCGTCCACCTAGTAACACAACAATGCAAATATTTATACTACATTTAGAACAAATACATTACAATAACCACACTTCAACATCTGCCTTCCAGCATATGGCAAAGTTTTCTGTTTGTATGATCATAGTCATAGATGAATCAAACTTTCTAACGAACACAGTTTGACATCAGCCATTTAGCCCTAATCATAACCTCTTGCTCCATTTATAACACAGTAAACACGATCAAGCATGCAAAACCAAGATACTGTCAAAGCTTTCTTTTTCTCAAAAAGATAAAACAAACACGGATGAATTGAACAGCCAATCAACAGCCCTTCTATCCTAAATTCCAACCTTTTACCCCATTTGTAAACCAAGTTAGCAAGATGAACAAGCGCGAATCTACCCAAACCGCACGGAATTAAACAACCAGATGAACACATTAGCTCTTAACCCGAGAACAGTAAGCAAGATCAACCCGAACGAAACAACATTTTAAACAAATTTTATCTTTCTCACATGTACAATGACAGATGAATTGAACAAGCAAAGCAACAAGTTCTTACAGTCCTTCAACCGAATCAACCCTAGCCTTCTAATTTTTTTAATCCCATTCGTAAAACACCAGCAAAGATAAAACAGTCAAAATTTTCTGTTCCTCACATATATTTTCATGTGAACAAATTGCTATAGCCCTTGTAAATTTTCATTAAACACCCAAATAAGAATCAATCCAAAAAATCACAAAATCTTCATTAATTTAGAAAGAAAAACAGATAAATAAAAATAAATGAACGTACTTTCATCGAGTTTTTCTTAGCTTGCAGCTTCTTTTCCTTCCGTTCTTGATCTTCTTTTTCCTCTGAATCAAACAAAGTAAACAAAAGACATATAATCTACCATCGAAATCTCGAATTCGAGCAAACAGTGTAGTTGAACAAGTCAGTAAAAAAGGTTACTTCTGAGGTCGAAATTGTGTTGCCTTTTTCTCGATGCCAAATTGTTCTTCTTCGACATGACGGGCAGCTGTTTGTCAATGGCGGTGACTTCTCGGTGGCGAGCGGCCTAAACCCTAGCTCGGCGATTTATAGCTTTCCCTGACTTGTTTTTTTTCCTTGTTTAATTTGAATGAGCCCCCTGATTACTTTAGTAGGCATTGCCATATTTTTATTTTTGGACTATTTTATCCTTTACTTCGAAACATAAACATTCTAAATTTCTAATTCTTCTCTTAATTGAGAGATTTTTAACGGTTAAACCAATAAAAATATTGTTGAATAACTTTTAATGTAAATTCATAATTATTTGTATATTATAATACATTTTAAAAAATCAAAATTATAGGAAGTTGGTCGTGATAAATTAAAATAAACATTGAATCTACCTACTAATTACATCAATTATGAAATGATACCATTTTACGGTTAGTCGATTTAACACAACACTTTGTGAATAATATGATTCTAGTTTTTTTAAGTATTAAAATATTTTTAAGTTGGCTTGTAGCAAATGGTGGAATGACCAACAAAAGTTTTGAATTTCATCCTCAATCTTTTCGTACATGATGACAATATAGTTATGGTATTTTGAAAGTGTTGAAATGTCCCCAAATTGGCTTAAGCTCACAATCAATGTCATCCAATGTTCAAAAGAGCTAAAATCTCGCAAATTTAACCTGTTAAAAATATATGAAATGGGATTGCCATTTTCTCGTCGAAGTATTAACCGATTGTCATTTTCCATAAGTACAATTGATCTCATATCGTTCATTAGTTTAAAAACATGCATGGGAGTGGTAGCTCAATAAGGTGGAGATATGAGTTATGTGAATAGAAGATGAGTAGACATGTGAAACAAGAGGATCATTGAAAACCGTGGAAAAGTAAACATGTCAATTCTGTTGAAACGGATAGAGTATCAGTTATAAAAAAATCCCGTAAGTCGGTCTAATAAAACAAGACTATATGTTTATTTATACTCCGTACTTTCCTTTTAAATACTCTATTGAGTTATTTTTAGTTTGATTAATTCCAATTTTAAAAAGGATTCTTAATACCGTAGTGGAAAGTTTTTTTTTCCCCACTCTCTGAAATATGTGTAGAAGATGGCGGGATTTATTTGTAGCCTAATTATTCCCCACTAAAGCCACCCGGTTCCCGGCGTATCGCCACCGTCTCCGCCGCCGTTAGGGGCCGTGATTTAAGTCTAGAGAAGCAACTGCCATGCCTGGAACCTCAATGGAGTCGGAGTTTCCAGTAGAGCCACAGTCCCTAAAGAAGCTGAGCTTGAAATCCGTGAAGCGAGCCCTAGATACATTCTCCCCTACTCACGGCAGCTTCCCTCCTCCCGATGAGGAAAGGTAACGCCGGAAACCTAATTTGTGTAATTGCGCTGTTTTTGAGCCCTAATTTGTGTGATTACGGTGTGAATTTAGACAATTTTTATCTTAAGTGCTTGTTTTTTTGTTCCCCTCAGCAAGAAGATTCGCGTTAGCCTCAAGGTTGGTGATTGCGTAAAGATTAGTGTTAATAGAAACAGATTATAATATAAATGATCACATTTTAACGTTTTTCTTCATTCTTTTAGTTGAATGCTGAGTATCAAGGGATTAAGGGCACCAATACGCAGCCGGCTGCCAGTAAAAGTAATGCTCAGCAGCCTTCAACATCAAATGTTCTTGCTCTCCCAGGTAGATTTATGAATTTTTATTTGCTTTTTACTACCATTATATTTGGTTAGTACATTGAACTCAAGGCTTTAAATATGCTGTAGAAATCTCAAATCTTTATTCCTTTTTAGTTTATTTGAGGGCTTACTGTTAGAGCTTTAGGGATTAGTCAGACTATTGTTTCTTCTTTAAACATGTAGAAAGATAATCTTTTTGAAGGGTTTCAGTTGAATTGTGATCGATTCTTGCTCATGGTTCTGTAGATAAAAAGGGGGATGAAGGATCCTGGGTTTGGTGGTGGGTTTTGTTTTCTTGTTGTGCTTCTGCTGAAACTTGGTTAATTTTGGAAGGTCCGGAAGGCTCAAGAGACCAACAGAAGGGAGCAGGTCACAATCAGTTAGTAGTTGGCCCTTCTATACAACCTAATAGCAAGTAAGTTTCCTATTTAATCTTGGATTTTTTAATATGTTTTCTGGATTTATATGTACTTGATTATGTAAACCTTCTTACTACTTAATCAGCTGATTCTCTAGCTTTTGTTTAACAGAGCTGAAGCTGGGTTCTCAGGCAAAAGTACAGCGATTACTTCTCATACCCCATCTGAAAGGTTTGGATCTTCTCCTCTGGTTAGTAATTGCTGCCGCCCTCGTATGCAAACATGCATGAACCAAATTGTTTTTTTGTCCATAAGCTCATAGCTTGTACACTCATGTGCATGAGCCAAATTGATTTTTTTTGTCCTAAAGCTCATATTAGTAAATAACAGTTCCCGATTTCCTGTTTTTACGAGCTTGCTGTAGAAAAGGACTAGTATCTAGTCAAATTGTTCTAATTTCCTCATCAACATTAGTAGAAAGAGTGTACTCCCTCCGTTCTAGAATTTACTTCCCACTTTTCAGTCAAGTTTTTTAATGGGTGTTTGACTATGGATAACTTTAGATACGTATAATAAAAATTTGATATTTAGAAAATACGTGTTACAACGAATCCAACTATGCCTCTCACAATGATACTATTACTTATATACCATTCAAAATTTATGGTCAAACACGTCTTCACTAAGTTGACGAAAAATTGGGAAATAAACTCTGTTACAAAGGGAGCAGTAATTGTATTCTTGCATATATAACATCTCATGGCTGCACTTTTTCAAATGAAAAAGTAATTCAAGTTTCACTTTTCTTATTTATATGGACAAAACTATTATAAACGACGTGCACTTTTTAGAACATTTATGGAAAGTGTTTCTTGGCCAGAGATATAATCCATCTAGCCACATGTTAGACTTCATTTAGTTGCTGTAAATTGACCCAAATTGAGCTGTATTAACATGATTGGCATTTTTTGTATTTTTCTTTGCAGAAATCTTTCTACTTCTGCTTTAATGGAAAGGATTCCAAGCAGGTGGCCTCGTCCTATTTGGCGTGCTCCCTGGAAGAATTACAGGGTTAGTTGTTTTGAACCTTATTCTGTTGATGCACTGTTGTGACGGCTGTTTTTCATTTATCCCGATCCTTCAATGGATGTCATACTCAGCAATTTGTTATGTCAAGGGAGTCAATGGCATCTAAGACTAGGTTTTGGTCTCTTAATGTTAAGAAACTATCATGTCTCTGTTGTCCTGTTATCCCCGACTTTGATTTGTATCCAGTACTTAATGCAAAATTAGACATAAACTTGACAGTTGGAGGTTTATCAACAGAGGCTGGTTTCACAAGCTAGTTTACTACCTCCTTAGAGTTTCATAAGTTACGCAGTTAAACTTTTATAAGGGTCCTTAGTTATATCCAGTATAAGTACTATTGTTCCTTTTGGAGTGGTATGATTCATTCACCCCGCTGTAACCTAGGCTTCGGTTTTGCGATCCATTATCCAAGAATTTCTGAACATGCAAATGTCCTCTATTCCTTATTCTTTTCTTTTTGAGATGTGTGCTTTCATGGTAGACAATAACTGAGAAGGTTTTATGTGTTTTATTAGTGTTTTTCAAGCCAGATGCACTCTTTATGAAACTTGGATATGTTTTTCTTGTTAAGCGAAGTCGTGTTCAGTCATTCGTCACATTGATCTACTCTACTCCTGTACATGATAACCCATTAATCATTTTGGTAGTAGATGAAATACCTGTTTAGGAATGATATTGAAAAGAATAAGAATGATTGAAAAGAATAAGAATGACTGAATCAGTAGTAACAGGGCACATCATATTAATAACGAAGGCATGTTGTTCTGTACGGAAGGAGATAACAGAATAAATAAGTATTTGTTGTAGTGTTATCTGACAACTCAATTATTCTTGTTATATCAGGGTAAATTTGATATGTTTCCTTTTTCTGACATTGAACTTTGTGTAGGTCATCAGTGGTCACTTGGGATGGGTACGATCTGTTGCGGTTGATCCAAGTAATACTTGGTTTTGCACGGGATCGGCTGATCGGACAATTAAGGTCCACAACTATATTCTCTATTTGAGTTCTTTTCATTATATTAATATGGTTATTGAAATGCGATAACTTAGTTGGTCCACAACTTTTTTCCCTGTCTGGTTTCTTTTAATTATACTGATATGATTATTGTAATGCGATGATATTGTTGGTCTATCTTTGTTTCAATCATTCAATTGAATAAAGTATAAGAGCTAAAACTGTCATAAACTTTGATGCTTGTGGTTGAAAGTGTTATCTCTATCTACCTAAACTATTCCTATTACTGTTTGTAATGCATTATATTGATCTGGATTGCATTATCAACTAATGCTGGTATACTCAATTTTCAAAGCAAAAGATTGTTCTGCATTTCTGCATGTTGTATAAATTAGTTTGAAATCAAATACGTTCTATGATATTGGTCCCACTCCTGACGTTTGCTGCTTTTGCTTTTCCTTTCTTTGTTTAATTAGATCTGGGATTTGGCAAGTGGGCAGCTAAAGCTCACCCTAACTGGGCACATTGAACAAGTTAGAGGTTTGTTAGATTTTGGAAAATTATTGGCAGTTTGTTAGTTTTGACATATCCTTAAGTTTGGGAATTAGATTGCAGCAGAACAGTTCTCATGTTTAATTTTTATTTCCAGGGCTTGCTGTTAGTAGCAGACACACTTATATGTTCTCCGCTGGTGATGACAAACAAGTAAAATGTTGGGACCTGGAACAAAACAAGGTAATTGTGTGATGAGTGGAATGTTTGGCATTAATAGATGTTGTCCGGTCTTATCACGGTGATCTGAGTGGTGTTTACTGCCTGGCACTTCATCCTACTATTGATGTCCTTCTAACTGGGGGTTGTGACTCTGTTTGTCATCTGAATTGTAAATGATGAAAATTTGGTGGGCTGGATTGTAATTAGTGAATTTTTATTATTATTTTAATGATCAAAATACGTTTTGCGACGCTTTCAAATGTAGCTTATTGAAGCGACGCTTTCAACTGTTACACTAATTTCAACTGTCACAAAAATATAACAGGCCAATGTGTCACAGTATGTTACTGACACTTCTACAAAGCGTCACTAATCATTTTAGCTATGCTTTTAAGTGTCACGAATGGTCCAAATAAGTGTCACAACTGAAAGTTTTTTTATAGTGGACCCGATATGCAATTATAAATCACAAAAAAGTGACCCAATACATAATTATAAATCACAAAAAAATGACCCAATATGTTAATTTTAGGATGCAAAAAAGCGACCCAATATGCAATTACTGTAAATCGCAAAAAAAAAATGACCCAAAAGAATGTAATAGGACGCATATAAACAACCTTATATCTTATCTATAGGGTCGCTTAATATAGCGACCCACGATTTATAGGGACTCGCGATGACGCTTGTCAGAAGCGTCCTATGAATGTAAGTGTCCCAATAGATACCTATTGGGACACATTTTAGCGTCTCAATAACCCTTTTATGTTGTAGTGGTTGGTGGTGCAGCGTTTGAGTGTGGCGTTTCTAGCTATTCAAATTGATCGAGTTTCAGGTTCCACAGAGCTTCAACAAATTCAATGGTGTCTCCTAATTAGCTCTTAGATTAGTATGTTAATATGTAATTTGGTTGCTTGTGTATAATCTTTATAAAAAACTGAGTTCCAATAAGTAAGCTTGTCAATATATAACTAAAAGTACCGCATGCTTAATTTACAGTGAATAAGCACATCATTAATGTGCGCTAGCTCTTAATGTTGCTGCCGGAGGAGAGAAAAAAAACCAGAAAGCAAAGCATATTCAGTCAAAAGTAGTGCATGCTCGATGTTTTCAAATTCGTAACCTAAAACGACATGGAAGAAAGTAGTGAACAACAGACTGATTAAAGTCGCCTGAGGCTGGGAGTAAATACAAACGGCTCGACATAACCGTAGTCTATTAATGACGAGATCATCTGGTTGTTGATCACTTTTTTCTCGTCAAGATCGTAAGCACGTAACCAGTATTTATTAGAATTGAATTCCTTCCCCAAGAAAGCCAATTGACGTCCATCTTTCACAAATCCAAGAGGTTTGATGTCCCACAAATCGGAATGATCCAGAGAAAATAAGCAGCTCCAGGATGCCTCGACTCCATATTCCTTCATCACCCACACCGACCAAGGGTGGTAATTCCGGTTATAGCTCATAATACACAGATTACCATGGAAGTCCGACAGATTACCCTTGCATTCTGGGGGCACGTTAATTTCATTAAACTTGTCGGAAGCGAAGTCAAAAGCAGCAATGTTACCATATGAAAATTTGTTCACGTGATGAACTGAATTAGTACCCTTAACAAAAATTCCATGATGTGTTCTCAGAAAACAGAATCCACGATACAGAGAGATTGCCGGCCAATTGCTGTCTATCTCATGCTTTCTCCAACAACCAGCCCTAGAGCTGTAGATCTCGCAATTATGCCCAGACCATAGTTTGAGTATTTTCAAGTCGTCGGTGACTTCATCATGTCCAAAATAGTACTTAACCTCAATGTCATCAATGGGATACTTCACAGGAATGATCGGCCGGCCTGATCCCGTCAATGGGTTCCAGAGTAGGATCCGGCCGTCTCTCCATCGGTTTGGAGAAAACAATAAACATACAACTCCCGCACAACAACCGACGATATCAAAATGCTCCTGATCTTTCAAAGGATTGGCCAGTCTCTCTTCCTTTGCCCCGAACTTGGTTAAATCTAACATCACCATGTCGTCGCTTGCCTGAATACGTCGATAAACAATGGTTTTGTTCCAACTAGCTGCTCTCTCGCCATGTTTTTCTATGAAATCGGGACTGTCAATCAAAGTCCGATGAAACTTGGACAAACCACGAAACCTGGCAACCAAATTTGCTGGTACCCTTGATAATATTTCAATTTGTAAATCTCGTGGAATCTGAAGCATAATTGAAGGTAGATAGAATTCTACTTTTGCTACGTGATGTGGGATGACAACTGATGATAATAGAATAAATAAATTCTGGACATGCAAGGGTATTTATAGTTGAGCAAATATATGGAATGTAAGAATTCAATTTGGGTTCTATAAATTTAATACGCATTCCTTATAAGAAGAAGAAGAATATTATCTTACCATAATTATTACGTCATATTTCTATAAATATATCTTTAGAGCCTTCTACCAATGAATTTGGATCGCCGTGATTATCGAAATCAATTTATAGAATTTGGCCAAGATATCATCCCAAGATTTTATATGGCTTATAATTCAGTTCTTTCAACCTAGATGGAACCATCCTCCTCCTATACATAGTACTTCAATACGAAGTTAACTAGAAAAAAATTCCATACATTTTGTTAACTTAATTCATAAAGAAATAATTTTAGTTAGGAATTAAATTAAGAGAATGTCTTCTATCACATCAACTAATGGTCAGACCAATCATTAAAAAACTCGTTTCAATAAATTTTATGGTCAATTTATACATTGAAGTACAGTTTAAAAGTTTTTCAAAGTTACAGAAATCTCGTCGCAATAAATAAAGTAAACATTAAATCACCTTATTAGTTATATCAATTATAAATTGACATTGTCTAACAGTTAGTCAGTCTAAAAGTATAGCTTGTTTTATAACAATGTGAAAAGAATGTGAAACTCTTAAACTTTAGAGAAGACAGAGTCCAGCCCGTCCAGGTGAACTAGTTTGATCAATTCTCTGCTTGGACGTAAACGAGTTTGATCTACTGTAGCCATCACCAAAATAATCTTTATTTATAGTATCATGTTGTTCACCGCGGTACTACAATACATGACGTGACACGTGCGGCGGTGATAATTTTATTATTATGAATTAATCGGGTTTATAGGATTCCCGTCCCTATTCTGTTAAGTTCCATTTTGCACAATGTACGATTACAAGTAATCAAATTGTGGGATAAACTCATTTACACTTAAACTCATTTACACTGAGTCACTATCTAAATATAACAATTATAATCTAAGAACTCAATGGCAATAAGAGAAGAGAATACACAAAGGCGCTAGTCAATAATACAATGTTGGCAATGAGAAGGGTGCGCCAAAGATAAGTGGTTGTCACTGTGCAGCCATATTGTAGCCATAATAGAATCGACCCGAGACTACCATCAGAACTAATCACAAAGAAGTGTCAAATATAACACATGCAAAATGTTTCATCGACTCTTCTGATCAAGCATCTAAGACAATCAAAACAAGAAAAATTAATCTCCCCAACTAATGATACGGTTTGTCTCCATTTAACCCGTTAATAACATTTCTCTAAACTAGGAGACTAAAATCACTCATTTCGATTGCCGAAAATATTAATCGTCAATGTATAGAAATCACTTATAATGTGTTGAATTATCTCTAACTTGGCTCCAAAAAATTCAAAAGATCAATTAAATTGAATTAACTGGCATGAACAACCTAATAGACCAAAACCTACAAATCTGATTTAAGTACTTAGAAAAAGTAGTATCGCCAAAAGTCCGTTGTTTTAATGACTTTGACTTGAATTTCTCCTTACTTGTCTCTTTGTATATCAAATCTGAAGTCAATAAAAAATTTACCGGCTCAGGCTGCCGAAAAATAATCATTGACAGAGATAATTCATATCTAATTGTCAAATCAAAAACCCATTTTAATTGATTCCCTTTTAAAATAAAAAAACTGAAATAAAGAAAACTAAATAAAAGAAAAAAACATAAAGTGCATAATTAATAGCCTCCCATCCCAAAAAAGAAAAAAGAAAATATAAAGAGAGAATTATCCCACAAGATCTTAACTCTGCCAGAAAACTATCACTGTTACCAGAATTGTGATGGTCAGATTGTAATAAACAATTTTGCACACCCCATCTTTGTTGATATCATCAAAGATATGTTGGTAAAAATGAAGTCGTTGCAGCATTAAAAAAATCAAAATACATATCGCCGTTGCGATGATGTTCCACACAAAGAAGGGTCGGTCTTCTGTAAATCTAACCCGCCACAGTTTGTCTCTGTCCTTGTCGGCCAAAAACTTGAGTCGCTTGAGCAGATCAGAATCGTCGGAGCAGATTTGAGTCGGGCGAAGCTGATTTGAGTTGGCCAGATTCTCAGCGAAAGATCCGACAGAACCTGCAAACCAAAACAAAGCTTCGTTACTGTTGTAAGTTCGCCGGAGCACCTGCTAGCTTGCCAGAACCGCTGCTAGCTTGCCGGAGCACACCGTGAACTAGTGTCGTCACCGGAACTCTCCTGAACATCGTAGCTCTAGCAACGTGGAGGTGCTTGGAACCCGTTGTGAAAATCTCTGTGACCGCTGTGCTGGAGTCGGAGTTGGAGAAACGCCTCCAGCAACGCCACCAACACCATCGGAGCCAGAGACGAATTG
>JAUOBV010000008.1:14394258-14404514 GCA_032360425.1 Rubia occidens
TATAGATTTGTTGGGAGCATGATTTGCAAGAAAATGTAGCCAATACTGACTACAAGAAGAAGTTCCATTATCATGGCTTGGACGACATCGTTTTTGGTGCTAGGGCGAGATTTGTGTGCCCCTGAATCCATCACTTGTTTGTGACGAATAACTTAATTGTAGCTATTAAGTGAACAGAATGAATCTAATGAGTTCTGAACTAAAAAAGAACAAATGGGATCTATATATAGTTTTTCCACTTAGAATGTAATGTTCTAATAGATTCTTTAAAAAGCATGTTCCTGGCCTCTAAGAAAGAATTGAGAAAAAAGAAAGACAAGTTTATTAATTTGTTTTGCGGTTGTAAATCACTGTAACACAAAAATTCTATTAAAATGCTAAAAAGTGTGTCAATCGATCTCTATTGGGGACGTTTCCATTCATTCATATGACGTTTTTAAACGTCCCATTATAGCGAGTCCCTATAAATTTTGGGTTGCTACATTAAGCGACTCTCTAGACAAAATATATGTTTGTTTTTATGCGTCCTATTATATTGTCTCACTTTTTAATGTCCTAGTTACATATATATTGGGAAGGTTAGTTTATAATTGTCCTAATATACATATATTATAACACTTTTAATTTCCTAATTATTTTATTATTGAGTCGCTTTGTGTCCTAATTATATATATATATATATGTATGTATATAGTGGGACGCTTTAAATATTTGTCACACAACATTATAAAATTTGATTTATAAGCATCCTAATATACATTTGTTAGGACGCTTCTTATGAAAGCGTCCCTATATAAGTGTCTAAAAGGGTTTTTTTGCTTTAGTGACACTACTACAAATTAGAGTTATCATAACACTTTTTTAGCAACACTTATTAAAATATTACAA
The DNA here is from genome assembly GCA_032360425.1 of Rubia occidens. Lineage (NCBI taxonomy): Eukaryota > Viridiplantae > Streptophyta > Magnoliopsida > Gentianales > Rubiaceae > Rubia > Rubia occidens. Next base: position 14,395,147 of record JAUOBV010000008.1, read on the forward strand.
AAAGTGTTACAATAGCTTATAAAGTGTTACTTGAACCTTGATAAGTGTTACAAAAAGTGTTACCTAAATCTTGAAAAGTATTGCATTGGATTTAATGTAACATCACGGAAGGTAATACTTGTAAAAGTGTTGCAATAGGTCCAATTTAGTATTATTAGCATCTAAAGTAACACTTTCAAAGTGTTACATTAGTGTTAATTTGTGAGAGTGTGAGTGAAAAACAAAGTCGTCAATAAATCCTTTGGGATCTATTCTTTAACAATGACTCTTTGGCAACGCTTTTTTTTATCACTAAAGAATTTTAGTGACAAAATGTAGATTTTTAATGGTGGGTTTTATTCGTTAATAACAGCCCATTTCTGTTTTTAGTGTTCTTGGTAAACTTGTGCACTGTTGAGATTTGCGTGTGTTAAGCAAAAATGGTAAGTAATTAGCCCGTGGATAATCCGCAAATCATGTGATTTCATGTAATTCATTAATTAATCTCTCTTTTTTTGCGATTCATTATTTATTTATTTTTATGCTGGGAAAACTCCCAGCGACAATTACAATAAGTGGAATTGCCGTCCAATCTAACTAGCCTCTAGCAATAACTAAGATATTCCAATGATATCTAAATTATATGTCAACCAAACTGATTGTCTGTATTATTATAAATCAGAGATCCAATCAAAACTGTAATATCGCTTTGGGGGATATTAACTTACTTCCTGCGAAAATCATGATCACTTGGCAGAGAAGAGCATTTTGCGATTCATTAATTAATCATTCTGTATCAGATGCGTAAATTGTTTTGTACACTTTCTGATTACGTATAATCTGTAATTAATTTCAATTCTTAAAAAGAACCAATTGCGTAAGTTGGTTTATTCCTTGCTGTGCTGAAAGTGTTGACATCAATTTAAATAATAAAAGTCAACTTTTAGCAGAAAAATGAAACACAACAGATTATCTATTTTTGTTGCATGTATTGCATGCCTCACGCTGCATTTTCCCATACCATTTTGTTTTGTAGCAGCAATTATCATCACTTTTTGAGATTCTACATTAATTATTGTTACAAAAATTCCTTTGTCCGAAATGACGACAATTAATTAATTAATTGATTAACGTGCAACTTCAAATAGTTCTTGATTCCTATGCTTCTTATATTTTACTAAAGAGTAGTATAACTTATTGATATTTATAACTAATTAAGCATATGTTGGATGCATTTTATATCACAAACGATCAATTAGTATCACTAATGTAGTAATGTGTGGACATGAATTCAACGCTTATTATTCGTTAAACCAGCTACTCCCTCTGTCTCATTTCCATCTGCAATTTAACTATTCATATAGTCAAAATTTCGTAACTTTGATCCAAAAATTGAATTGATGCATAACTATAAATATTATTGTGTGATACATTGTTAGATTCGTTATAACATATTTTTTCATAATATCAACTTTTTACAAATTTTAATTATTTTTAATGAAAGATGTTAAGAATCAAACATTTTTCAAGCCAACTGATGAAAGTAAAAGTGTGCAAATTAAAATGAGACGGAGGGAGCAAGTATCCTATCTACATTTATTGTTAGTTAATCTAAGTTATATTCAAGTGTAACTTTACGATATTTCATAAGGATATTTTTGTCTTTTTTACAGATCAAATCTGTTCATTAAAAAGTTATCACCATATCGTCGCACGGACTCCATTGTATCCCATGACATTATGCCACTATCAAAAACTATTTAAATATGATTGGATTCGAGTATTTGTGAACTCGGGATGTTTAAACAAGTTTGGTGGTGCGGAGTGCACACTTGTATAAACTATCAACGAGCTTACAGGTTTTAGGATAAGTATTTAAATTGTGTTGATCCGAATTTTGATGACTAACATTTCTTATTCTGGTGTGGAAAGATGTACATTTCAGAGTTCATTAGAATTATGATAACTACAGTACATTGGAGGTGGAAAATATAATCATTTATGTGGAAAGATGCATTGTTTCAGAATTCATTATAATTCGGATAACTACGGTACATTGGATGTGAAAAATGTAATCATTTATGTGGAAAGATGTATTGTTTCAAAATTCATTATAATTATGATAACTACGCTACGTTGGATGTGGGAAATGTAATCATTTATGTGGAAAGATGCATTGTTTCAGAGTTCATTATAATTCTGATAACTATGTGGTTTGTATTAATGGTAGCATCTTCTCGGGACATCTCCTATATAAGCATGAGTATGCATGCACATAAACCCAAGTGAAAATTTAAGAATTTTTTCAGATTTACTCAGTAACCAAAATATTTCACTCAAAAACATTCTCTTGTTTCGAGCCTAGATTAGAGAGAGAGAGAGAGAGAGCATTTTCGATTGTTTTATTCTCGAAGAGAATTCGTGTAATCCAAGGCAGTAACTGGGTCAAATTACTCTTTAAGGAAAACGTATGTTAACGCTGCTCAAATCGATATCCAAGTTTCATTACACCAAAGTTCAACAATCACATAACATTTACCAGCATACAGTTATATACACACACACTCATACTTCTTCCACAAGCTAAATTACAGCTATTTACTTCTTCCAACATCGTTCACTAGAAGGGAGGAGGAGGTGCCAACATTAGAAGTCCGATTAATGCAGTCGACATAGAAAAATAAATCACAAGTCGATAAATGCAAGCAACAGAAAGAAAACCATTATCTAAACAATATAACTGAAATAGAATTTTATGGGACCTAATATAAACAATAAGAAAATGACCCAGTTCACAAATGACCCATCAAATGATAGATTACGAGACGATGGTGAAATTTTAGAAGCGGAGTTTCTGGCGAAGGTACCTCCTTCTTCTCTGGGTTGAAATGATGGTGGCATGTTGCCACCGGTCATAATAGAGCCTATGAGCGATGGCGAGATCATAAACCTTTAATAAATTAATTTAATCAGTAAAAAAAAGACTAAGATGTCCTTGTAAACGGCATATGAATTGCACTTGGACGAAAATTAGCTAATTTAACGGACAGGTATTAATGAAATGGGATATTGCTTTCTTAAATAACTAGTTTAATGGTCTAATTAAATTGGTTGAATAAAATTGAGCGTCCAAAATCTTAAATATTGAATTAGTTTATTGGTCATAGATCATGAAGAGATTTTTATATATAAAAAAAATTTGCCACTGACTTTGTCACACAAATGAACCGTGATGTGACGAACATGAGTTTTAACGAATTGACTTGACGTAATGGCCTTGGCCCTTCTGTTTTGAAAGTTTGATGACCAAAAATGGTTGGAAAAATTCAGTGACCAAGGTGGAACCATCAAGATGATTTGACAGTCAAAACATTCGTTTGTCCTTTATTTAGTTTTTTCCTTCATCGAATAAGCATATATCTTCATACATTAGTATCATTTTTCGATTTAATTGATTAGATCTTATGTTGTTTATGATGATCGTTCGATTTAGTTGTTCAAATTGATACTCGATATGATTGTGCGTACATATAGTTTGTTTGTGGTTCATTTTATACTAATGTGTTAAGCGTTTTAACTGTTTTGATGCATCAATTTGTATTTTTTTAAGGCACTTATAATTTGATGCGTAATGGATATATTGACTTTTGAAAGTCAAACTAATCCAACTTCGACTATTAAATTTTATTATTACATATGTAAGATTACTGTCGCATTATATGTTGTTGGATTCATCATAACATGTATTTTTAAATTATAATGTTTTTGAATTTTTTTTACACATAAATAAAGATATTAACAGTTAAATATTGATACAGTTAACTTTTAGAAGTCAAATTAAACAATTAATAGCTGGACGGAGTACGTAATTGGGGCCAATTAAACCTCAGAAGGCTGAAAATGGCCCATAAATACACTTTAAAAAAAGTATATGGTGTCTTTTTCACCAGCTAAAACTAATGGACTCGAAATGCAGATTGGGAGCCAAACCAGAAGAACAAATACTGGCAACTTCATGTCTCAGCTTCTTCGGCCCACAAACCAAAACCCCAACACTTGATTCCTTGCATTCAAAGAGAATTCCTACACCAAAAACAAACCACAACACATCTTAGCAACAAGTAATTTTATCTGTCACGGATCCTATGTATCACAATTGTGTAAAACTTCGCGTAACCGTATCTAAAATCGCGCCACGTGTAATTTAAAAGGGAATATAAAACCCTTATATTTTGAAACATAACTCATATTTTAAAATAGAAGTATATGTAAGCAACTTACTCTTGAGATTAGGTCTCTCTCCAAAGTGAACTTTTGTGGATAGAGAAAGTGACTCTTGTGGCAAGCTTTCTAGTTCCCTATCTGCATTGTAGAACCACTGATTATTAGGCGAGGCCGCCGGTGTAGCTCCCTCCATGGTCATGATCTGCTTGCCTTCCATGGCATTTTGGTTCTTGTTCCAAAGAAAAGCCGCGGTAGCCACGATGACTATGGACACGCAGAGGAAAAATGCGTTGAACAAGCATTTGGGAGTGCTCGGGTAGATGTCGTTAGTACCATGATCAATGGGGTAAATGTAGTATCTTGTAAGAATCCCAAGGGAAATGAGGAAGAGTATGAAGGATGATGATATGATTGCGCCGAGCCATAGCCAGTTGTTTTTGCCCAGGATGGGAGATATTGGAGAATCGGATGGCCTAGGTTTGAACCAAATTGTTCGAATGTTGTTGTTATTGGCTCCTGAGGGGGGTTGTTTCTCTCTTGTCACGTAGGCTTCAACTCGTAGGTTTAGTTTTGAAAATTGGGACGTGGAAGAACCGATCATGGGAAGGATTAGGTCTAACAATGCCAACTCCGAAGAATTCTTGAATGCGGAAATGAGGCGAATGGAAGGAGTCTTGCACCCTAGGGTTTCACTCGCGTAGATTAACTCGCGGATTATGGAGATGAAAGGTGTGATCCCACTCCCTCCACTCACCATGACTAGCGATTCATGCCTGCGTGCGCATTCACCAAAGTATTAGTGAGTTTTTTATGCAACAAAAATGGTTTAGATTGTAACATGATCGTAGTCATAAGTAGCTAGTAAGAACCCTAATGAGAGATGGTACCTGAGAAAATTAGTTGTGGTTGGTCCATAGGGTCCTTCGACAGATACGGCTAAATTTTCGATGGAAGAATTCGAGGAGGAGAGAATTTGATGCAACTTCTTAGTCCAACTCCCTTCTCCTTTGATGATTACACTCAGTTTTTCAGATTCCAAATTGCTGCTTGAAGTGATTGTAAAGGGATGCCATTGCATCGTTGAAATGCTTGGCACATTCAAGAATATTGTGCTTGTTGGAGTGTATGTAAGCCCTAAATGTTCAAAAACACATGCAAAAATTAATGCAAGATTAATCAGTTTGGCAAATCAATGAAAAACCCTAATAAGATGTTATAATCAGTATAAAAAGTTTCCCGTTGACTTTAGTCGTTATAACTTAACAATTTATAACGACTAAAGTCGGGGTTTTTGACCTAATGACTACTAAATCAGTCAAAAGACAAACACAAAGAACTAAGTGTGATATAACAAGTGCGTGCTGTTTATAGCAATTTATATTGACTAAAGTCGAGGTTTTTAACCTAATGTACTATTTATAACAAGTTATAACAACTAAATCAATCAAAACACAAACATAAAGAACTAAGCGTGAAATAACATGTACAACATTTTCAGTACCTGGAATTTTGGAGAAATTGAGTTCAACAGCCTGACAAGGGAGGACTCGGGCCGAGACCAAGCGAACATTCTGTCGCGATTGCAAGAACCTCAAGAATCGATCAACCACGAAGAGGAAGAAGCCGGGAAGCGCGTAGCAAAAGTGTGACGTGCCGACGTGGAGGAGGTAGAAGAGCATGAAGACAATGTAGAGATGGTGAGTGTAGAAGAAGAGCTCAAATAGCTTTCTCCTAATGCGAGGCAATGTTGTTGCCCACATAGTTAGACCAGCTAGTAATGCTATTTCTCCTGCAACAATGGAGACTCCTGTCTTGTCCCAACTTATCATCTGTATTTTCATACAGAAACAATATTGTCAGATTCGCTGTAACATTTGATCATGCAAAATCAAAAATTGATGTAATTTATTGGAAGTAAAGATCTATACATGGAAGATAAAAGTTGACTATGTTTTGAAAAGAGAGTCTAAGGGGAAAGAAGTAAAATTGAAAAATAAAGGGTCAAGAATATGTTATTAGAAATGTTTAAGGATATACGAATATAAAAAAATTGTTTAAGGACCAAATTGCTTGAACACTCAAACTAAAAAGAGAAAAAAAAACGGCCAATTTATAATTTGTTTTTCCTCTTTTCCACTTTTCTTATGTAATATCCAACCAATTTTAAAAGCCATACAAATTGGTTGACAAAGCTGCAAACAGCACTAACAACATACAAAAAACCGAAATATTGTTAGTGTTTTTTCTCAAAAGCAACGAACGATATGCAAATCAAATTCCTCGTGTCAAAACCTCAACAACATCGTATAGACGTTTTAAGGATGATTTCAGTTCAAGGTCCTGGATAACGTCTAGTAATTAATTATAAATAAATGTAATAGACCGACCATATAAATAAATGAAATATCATGAATAAGTGAAACAATAACAATCTAATAAGTGAAACAGTACGTTACGTCGAGTAACTGACTACCATTAATATGAATCGAACCATGATTTCAATTCATAGAGTATTATAGAAAACATTAAGTAACGAACCGAAAATACGAGTTAACGGAAGCATTACCCCGGACCAATCACGAGCATTACACCATAGGATGAAAAAACCAAGTCCATGAGCGGTGAAAAGAACCATGATAATGTGCCCGACCCATATATGATACTTGATGCTGGCTTCCGACGTCAGCCCAAACAGCTGCAACACCGATGAACCACGCGCCACCGGGAAGAACAGAAATGCTAGGCATAGTTCCCCCACTAGTCCAAACCTTAAGGCTGCACTGTCAAATTTAGCCTCCCACCTTCAAATTTGACCAGATAAATTTTCAGCATATTGATAATAAATGGGAAAAATAATGAATTAAATTACATGGATACGGTAAGATTCCCGCAATCAAATTTAATAAATACAACGAATAATGAAGGATGGTAAAAAAAATCTTACACTTTTTGGCCATCTTTTGCAGCTGATTGGGGGGTAATTTTTGCAAAACTGTTGCTTAAGGAAATCGAAAAGTACCAAACAAGAAGAGAAATGAACATGGTAAAAAATGCCAATTCGATTAGAGAAACAATCCCAAGCCCCTTGATGATGATCGGCCTTTTCCATGCATCCAAGCCATTTTTCTCACGAATATATCTGTGCAAAAAAATCATATAATAAATTCATAAATTCGATAATTTTTTTATTAAATCAAAATAATTAATTTGTAATGAATTAAATAATACCCTTTGGGAATCTTGTATCCACCTTCATTGCTCTTCTTTCTCAAATGGAGATATACGCACCCAAAGGTGGAAACAAAGAGAACCGGAAACGTGTACATCAACATAGATGACCCTATAAAAATATTCCAAATAAAATAAAATTAGAAATAAACCATTTCATGCATTTTGGAAAAAGGTTTACAGCTTTTATGGTTTAGAGTCATAAAAAGTTCATATCGACGAATGCACATAGCCACGAAAGGGAGCAAGTACATCCCCGTTTTACAATTTCTGAATCCATCACTGACATCAGATGAATAACTATGAATGGGAACATGTGCGTCCCCGTTTTATAATTTCAGAATCTGCCACTAGCAGAATCATGAACGGGAGGACGTGCATCCCCATTTCATAATTCCTGAATCCGCTACTGACATCAGATGAATAACACGACACGAAACGTTACCTTGGGTTCCAAAGTAGGTCGAGTTAGTCTCGGCTCGGATCCTCGGAAGCCATGTGCTTTTGTAGAGATTCGTAGGGAGCATGATCCATACGAAAATGTATCCGGTGCTCACCGAAACAAGAATTGCCATGAGAATGGCTTCAATGGCATTGCTAGCCATTTTGTGAAGAAGAAGATGAGATTTTTGTGAAGAAAATAAGTCGGTTTGATTTGAATTTTGAAGACTAGTGGATTAGTGCCCTTTATATAGGATGAACTTCCTAGTACAAAAAAAAAGAGTCAACCAATGCAAGGGGACCTATTTATTGAAGAAAGTATAGCAGTAATGAAATTCTTTGGTACAGTTGAATCCGTATATTCAGTACATCCAAACAATTAGAATTTATTATGAAGATCATAATGTTTTAATTCTTTTTTTCTTAATTTAACAAGGAGATGATATCGGTAAGGAAAACATTAGTTATAGTGAATTTATACCATAAGTAATTTTCATTAATGCTTTTTCAAAGTTAAATTGGTAAACTTTGACTCTAAATTTCAATTATTGTATATTATAATAAAACTATTGTGTGAGATTTTGGCGGTCAAATATCTTAACATTTATTTTTAAAATATCATTTTTTTAGTCGAAATTATCGTATGATAGAGATATTGGCAGTAAAAAATCATCATAGGACACCGTAAAAGCAATTAAGCAAAAATTAAGGGACTAAAAGAGCATACTTTAAAATCATTAGTAATCAGTTTGATTACTTTTATTTTTGATTAAATTTTATTTAATTTAATTTGACTAAAATCAGATGAAGATTTTGAGGTTAAAGTATTATCTGCATTTCAATTCACTTCATTTCAATTCAGTTCAATTTAGTGTACATGCAACTTGGTGAAATTTAACTTAATTAATTTAGTCATAAATTATTATTTTTAGGGGTGTTCAAATTGATTTGGATCGGGTCGGTCAATGTCCCATTTGGATCGAGTGGGTCGGGTCTAAAGAGGTAGGGTCAAAATGGTTTGGGTTAGATTTTGACCCAATTCGACCCGTTTTGACCCATTTGCAGTTTTGTCCCATTTTCTTGAAAAAAATCATAAAAAGAATTAATTTAATACAACATATCCACCATTAATTTACTTCATAAACAATTTTAATATTCTTGAATTTTTTTTAGAATAAAAATAATGTTTCAAAACTACTATTAATTATAAATAATATATTGATTAATATATGAAAATTTATATATTCATAATTATATAGTAAATAAATTTTAGTAAAATTATATTTTTAAATTAAAATATTAAAAGTATTCTAACGAAGTAAAATTAAAATAATTTTATTTTTCTTTACTTAGTAAATAATATATAACTAAATATAATACAATGTTGTTATTTTAAAGGGATATATACAATTATAACCTTACCTACTTGACATAAGTGCCAATATAACCCTCGGATAATTTTTAGTGCAGATATAACCCTACCTAGTTGATGTAAG
>JAUOBV010000008.1:14604792-14620923 GCA_032360425.1 Rubia occidens
GTTCGTCTAGCAGAGGAGCCATTTGTTCAGACTGCTGTTGTCCTGAGAGCTGAGATTAACAGTGCTCTTGCTGTGCTGCGTGAAATTGCTTCTGGAAGGGACTTGAAGAAGTTCTTAATTGTAAGTCATGATTTTATCTTTTGCGAGATTCATTCTGCTTGCTTAGTTTAACTAAAAGTTTGCAACATGCACAAGTATAGCCTAGAAGTGTATGAATGTGAACCCGTCATTGGCATATACTTAGATTTCTTGTGTTGTATTTGTACAAAACTTAATTGAAGGTACTGTTCTGCTTGCAGGTCATTGCTGGACTATGGTTCTTCTCTATCCTCGGCAGCTGCTGCAATTTCTTGACTCTGTTCTACATAAGTGAGTTACGCATCTTATTCTCCGATGGCTTCTTTAACTATATTCAGAATTTACTAAGTGACGTGTTTGATTTTGATGAGCAGCATTTGTCTTGCTCCACACCATACCCGTTCTGTACGAGAAGTACGAGGACAAGGTTGATCGCTACGCAGACAAGGCAATGATTGAGATCAAGAAGCAATATACTGTGTTCGATGAACGTGTTGTCAAAGAAGTTTTGAGCAAAATCCCCAGATCTTTGAAGAACAAGAAGAGAGATTGAGAGTGTTGTTTGAAACTATTTAAGTGAATCCTCCTCTATAACTGTAGCTTGAAACTCTTGCTTTGCTGGAGCATTTGTAAACGCGTGACACTTCTGATGGATTTAATGGGATCTATTTTAGTCTGTATGCTTGTAGAAGCGGGTTGAGCTGCATGGTACTGAGTTGCTGAGTCATCTCTTTGAACTTGTGCAGAATCTTGTGGATGGTTTCTTATTATTCTCGAGCCATTTGCTGTGTTAAATTGAGATTTTTCTTGTTCTTGGGGTTTATGGTTAGTTAAATTTATCATTGTTTCATGAAGAAGAACCTTACCAGATTTGTTGATAAATCAAGTGGAGTTGTGGATATTAGTGGTGAAATGTGTTTAAATGCTCAAAACGTAAAAGAAATTTAGACCATAGTAAAAAAAATTAGGCCATATTATTGTTAATTGGACATTGAGATTTAAGCATGACTTCATATTAAGAAGGGGGATTTAGCCGGATTTCTCATAAAACCGACAAGTGATGCCCAGAAGATTTTGCAGAGTCGTAATTTGGACATTGAAATTTAAGTGTGTCTACATAATGAAGGGGGATTTCTCCAGATTTCTCGTAAAACCAAGTCAGGACCAGAAGATTTTGCATCGTACCAGAATAAAATTAGATGTATAGTATACACCAAACAAAAGACAGCACGAAGGTTTCTATGTGATTTTCTTGAATAAAATCCGAAGTGTTCATTTATACATGTATGGCTAAAGGGGTGGGGTTTGGAGATGGACTAGACATCGAACCAAATAGGTTGGTGGCCTTCAACCACCCCTACACAGATGATCGGACAAAAAAAATGAATGAACAAATAGCAACCATATGACCGAACAATGATAATACATTCGAAAAATCATAACTTTTACTTACACAGGAAACAGGTTACGAGTATCTCCCAAGCAATCTTGAAACCTGGGGGCTATGTTCGCCCGCTGAAAGAGGTACTGTTGAGAACTCGGATTCGGAAGTTTCCAAGGGGAGGGTTGTTCCCCGTATGGGGATCGTGCTAAGGTTTTGATGCTGGAAAGGACTCGGCCTTCCAAAACCAGAACTACCAGTTATGTTTGGTAAGTTGTCCGATGAAGTACCGACTTTTGAGGTAGACGGACTTTCTTTGTTGAGTTGTTCTGATGACCCTCCAGCCATTTCTCTCTTTTCTCGCTCTTCATTCTCTTTGAGTAGAAAATCCACCCACAGGTCTGCAAAAGACTGTTTCCAGAAAAAGTGCCAAAGATAAGAAAATCAAACACTTGATCATAACATCGGAACATACGAACTTCACGGCTCATGGAAACAGTGACTTAAATACCCAAAGAAACTAATGCAGTACAGCATCTAATACCAGTTGATCTAGAATGGTAATTTTAATCATATGCATGCAACATGAACTAGAGAGCTTCAGCCTCAACATACAAGGAACTAGCACTTGATGTCAATAAGAAAAGAATATATAATCTTGTAAAACAGTATCACTTCTCTGAGTGTTGGCGAAGATGCACTACCAATTTACCACAAATCTTACGATGAAGAGTGGAGAAAGTAAAGCAAACAACTGAAGACCCCATGCAAAAACAGAAACATCTGACACGGTAAATTATTCAACAAAAAATATACACAAAAAAAGTGCAAGCATGCCTGATCATCTGATTTCATGTTTGAAGCTTCAGTGGAACCACCACCCAAAATGCCGCCAACAAATCGACCAGGGAGGCCGAGCACACCACGAACAACACCTTTACCTCCTTGTTGAGCACCGCCAATCCGCTGCTTGTCTTCTTCAGAAAATCCCAGCATGCGGACCATAAGATCCAGAACCTGTAGATAATGAAAAAAGCCCTGTTCTTCAGAACTTTTACTTTCTGGCGGCTATTAGCGGTTCCAAATGATAAAAGCTCAAATGAAAAAACCAATATGAAATGGATCCAAGTCCAATAAAGAACATCGGCCCTGTTAAGTCTCTTTTCCTGAGCAAACAAGTATGTTTGCCCCTTTACAGAGTGATCGACATCAGAAATAGCACCATACCTCTTTGCTGTGGTTTTTCTGAAAGTAAGTTACCAATAATTTGATCACAATTCGCCTGTCAAAATTTGCACTTGTCAAACATTTTGAAGCATGATATTTTGGGATATGCAAATAGAAACAGCCAAATCCAAGTTTTCCTATCCTTCCAAAAATTATTCTTTAGAAATAACAACTAAAAAGGGACTATCAGACCTAAAACAAAAGTGCTCACTCAGGGGCATATACAAGTTACAGGCCTACTCAATTTTCAATAAATTCAAGAGAGATCTCAAACCATAGAAAATGGAAAAGTCCATATTAAACTAATAATAAATGAGGTAAGAGAATATATAACCTGTCAACAAGAAAGTCAGAATCAACAGACATCCTATTCAGCCTTGTCATGCTTTGCTCAAGGGCGCGGCGTAGCTTTTCATTGTCACTCTCGAGCTTATTTGCTCTGTTCTTTCCCTCAGCAAGTATTCTATCACCTTTTGACAGATTAGCTGCCATTTCTTCCTTTTCCACCTTTAATGTTTCCACTTGCTGATGGGACTCCTGATGACAGAAAGATGCCAAACTTGAGCAAACTGACTAAATCTCAATTTAAGGTTCAATCATTTCAGCAACAGGAACATGCAACAAAATGAAGCATTTAAAATTGTTTCTCCAACTTTTCTTGTGGCATAAGAAACAAAAGGTCCCTTGAAGCATAAACAAGTCATTTATAGGCTTGAAGCAAAGGCTATAGCCCATCAATTAGAAGTTCCTATAGTCTTGCACTTCATCTCAGTAGTCTATATTGAACCGTACAAAAAGGATATCCATTTTAAACAAATTCTATAATTTTATCCCTGAAGGACTCAATTTCACATAGAAACCAGAGGCTATGCCCATAAAAGTTGAGATTTTCAACATTTTATTTCTTAAGTTTTACACCTTCATTGATTATAAATTTGTTCCTCATTGTCTGGGAACAGAAGATGACCTTTTAAAGCACATGAGTCTGTTTAACTAGCAAGTAGCATAAATTAATCAGCAAATTAGAATCACAATATTATATGATGCAAATAACAACATGGGCATAGGACCTTTAAGAGCTCTGATAGTCTGGTAGATTCTTCTTTTGCGGCAACCAAATCCTCCTCAAGTCGCTCCTGAATACATTGAAACAAATAGAATAGCCTAAGAAATCCAGCAATGAAACTCAAGTACATGGAAAGTATACTTCTATATCCACTTGACAATACTATAAATTTTGTTCACATCTATGAGTCATCCTTATAAATGAAGAACGCGGCATACCTTAGCTTCTATTTCAGCATAATATTGGCCAAGAGCAGTTTGCAGGTTGAGAACTTCAACATTCTTGGCCTTTATCATGCTCATACAACCCTCCAGTTTCCTACTTAAATCATCAATCACTTCCTTAGACTTCTTGGTTTCATTTTCATTCAATAATTTAAGTTCTTCATAGTTTGTCCGGGCCAGCTTTAAAGTTCTTTCCAACTGCAATATTTGAGATTTCTGATAATCATTAGCAGCTCTTAGTTCTTCAATAACCTTGCTATCCTCATCCATCTTGTCAGCCTCTTCAGATTCCTGAAGGTTAAGACAAACCATTTGATTCAATTATTTATTTTTGCAACTGAAATTTCCTTTGTAATGGAGATGGTGGAAAAAATGACTATCCTTGCATGTAAGGACGGACCTTTTCAAGCAAATGCTGCTTCAGACGTTTAAGTTCTTGCAATGCTTTATCTCTCTCTAAGCGAACTTCCATCGATTCCTTCTCCAGCTTTTGCAAAGATTTTTCCATTTCTTCTTTCCAGGTTGAATCCCTTAAAGACTGCATATACCTCACAAATGCTTTTGCTTAGCACCGGCTTAGACAAGTATCTCAGCCAAGAAAGAAAATACAGAGGCTAAAGAAAATAAGATTTTTTATAATCCAAACCACACGAAGTACAAGAAGCTGACCTCATTTTGATGTTTGTTTGCTGAACCATCCCTTGCTGCTTCTAAGGAAGCTGCGAGTTCATCATTCTTAATCTAAAATGGCAAATATTTGAATCAATACTGGGTATGAAATTTAAAAACAACAATGTGAATTACGTTTACTATATCTAAAAGGATATGCCTTTGATAGATTATGTAATATACGTATAAAATTATTGCTACCTTTAGTGTACTATTTTCTTTCTCTAGGGTTGAAATTGCTCTTCTCAAATTATCCACTGCCTCATCAGTTTCGCCATGGTTTTTTCTTTGCAACTCCATTTGTAATCTTCTGATGTCGGATATCTTCTTGTTCAATTCATCATGAATTTTCGAATTTTCAGATAACAACTGCAAAAGAAAAGGGAAGATTAAACTTGTCAGAAAAAGGGTAAAAACATTCTGTGTAAATTCTATCACAGAGTCGTTGGTAGGATGGGGTTGAAGCAAATTATGTCACTCATAGTGAAAATCGGGAACCAGAAAATTATGCAACATGAAATGATACAAAAGCAGTCGACAATAAGGGAAATAAATACTTGTGGGGAAAAAAAAGAGACATTCTGTGTAAATGCTATCAGAGTCAGGGTGGAGAGGCAGTAGGGTGGGGTTGTACCAAAGTATGAGCATATCACAATGAAAATCTTGCATCAACCAATTATGCAACATGAAAGGTTACAAAAGCAACTGACAATAATGGCAATAATTTATGACTCACTTGATCTTTCTGCACTCTTAATGAGCTTAACTCCTGCTGAGAAGATCCTCTGAGTTTCTGTTCCTCTAAGAACAAAAAAAACAAGAATCAAATCAAATGCTCAAGTGACAAGAAATAAGAGGAATTTTTTTGTGGAAGTACCTTCCACTCTTTGATTCATAACGGTGAGTTTTTCACGCTCTCTTTTCAATTCTGCACCCAACTGTTTTAATTCTGATTCATGAGTTGCTTGAAGTGCAGTGAAAGCTCTACTTTTCTCCTCAAGTAAATCTGTGAGCTCCTAGAAGCATGTACACATCAGTTGTCAAGTTTTTATTACCAAAAAAAGATCATGAAAATACACTGAATGCAAAAACAATAATCCTGACACATAATGATGGTAGAAAGGAAAGTAAATTAAAAGAGAACTGAGAGACAAAGGTGGGTGAAGACAAACTATGGAGATTTGTTCAGCTACAAAAGTAGAAATCCACTTCAAACATTCAATATGGTGCAGGCATTACCTTCAAACTTCAAACATACAAATGGTAATGTTTTAATCTGGCATGATATGGTGCAGGCATTACCTTTTCAGAACCTCCAATTCCATTGACTTGAATATTCTGTTTAGATACACCACCATTTTGTGACGGGCTTCCATTTGAACGAGTTCTCACCAAGCTTTTATTCAGGCTTTTGGGTGACTGGTCACTACCCTAAACAATTTATAGATAACATTAGTCATGATGAAGCCCACTAACACAGTGTCAGCTGAGAAACTAGTAATATGACAGAAGGGTGCCATTTGAACGTACTGAATACAAACAAGCAAGATAAAGTTCCCAACAAAAGACTTGTTATTTGGAGTGAAATGTCAAAAATTAGTAGATGTAACATCTTAATAAAAAGATGGTATATAGATCTGGAATTGCCTATATTACAGTTTGAAATGAATGGATGGATCTTTAACTTCAGAGATCAATTATTACCTTGGTGCTTCTAGAGGAAGCCAAAGCAGCATTCACTGTATGAAGATTTTGCTTCAGCGTCCCATTTTCTTCGTGCAGTCTCAAAATTTGATTCTATCAAAGAAAGAATTGTTTAATTAGAGGTAAAAATTGAACAGAACTTAATTACCAGGTTGTTCACAATAAAATTGTAGGCATCTGAGGTTAGAAGTTAGAACCAAGTCCGGGGCTATAAATTTGGAAAATGTCAGTAATTCTAAACTGCTTTTCTGCAGAAGTGTTTTACAGGAATCAGCTAGTGCAGGCCCTTTCATATAAAAGAGTGGAATAGGCTGGTTTACAGTTAGACACCAAAAGCAGAGCCGGACATTAATGGTGGAATGCCTATGAGACACACTTACTAACTTAGACATGTAGAACTCTTTGACGACGCGCATAAGGGCTAACCATGCATTCACAAAGAACCCATTGAAAACTATCGACAGCAACAGTATCGTAGGTGAAAATGGAACTTAAAAAAAAACGCTATTAAAACACACACTGATAAATAAAATATTAAAAGACTAGAATCACCTCTTTCTCCTTCAATAAAGCTGCATAATTAACAGATAGTGCTTTTATTTCTGCCTCAGATTCCTGAAGCCTCTTGATGTCGGCTTTATACTGTTCAATCTGCAATACCCTCTTGGTGTCAATAAACCTCTCAGTCCCGATTCGCATGGACACATGATTGTGTCAGATCCCAGAATTTATAACAAGTAAACGTACAAAGAGCTAAGCCACTAACCAATAGATAGAAACATTATGCAAGCTTCACAACCCTTAGTTCAATGTCAAAATTAGCTTAAGAAGAATATTAATAAAGAATTAAGTTTTACTAAAAAGCAACTAAAGATCTCAGTCCAAAGAGTGGAAATTTTTTTTATTTATGGCCTAGGGTAAGACTGATGCAACCCATGAACGATGATCTCCAAGCGTGTTCGTTTTGCTGATACATCAAATGCAACATATTCCACCTTATTCATTTGAAAAATGAGGGAAGGTCCTAATCTCCAGGTGTAATCAGATGACTGTTCTGTTACACCCAACAACGCTCTGGATTCTTAACATTGATAACCAACAGATAGAAACTCAGGTGAGTTAACTAAATTAGTTCACTAGTTCCCATAACAAACTTCCTCTTTCTAGATTACAGAAGTATCTTCAACTCATTACACACTCAGATCATAGGACTGCAATCCAGTGCAGCTATATTCGACCTCCACTCACGTCTAAACTACTCAATAATGATCTCAGAAGTTAAATATCCATCCATTCATTTCAAAAATAAGCATCTCTGATTCCAACTGATACCTCTTTTCCTTCAGACTTTAACACAAGAAATTTCCAATGTCAAAAATGCTAAGGCCTCCACCAATGTCCTGAAATTATAAAAAGAAGGAAAAAATAGGTTCTAAATGCTCTCATATCACCAAAAATAGTGAGAAGAACCAACAAGTCTTAGAAAAATAAAGCAAAAACAGAACTATTCAAAAAAATTGTACTTCAAGAACATTTCGAAGAGTACGGGATCAAAATCGAACTGGGCCGAAGAGTATATAATAACAAATGAACTGGGTCGAAGAGTATAGGATCAAAAATGCCAAAAATCATATCTGAAACTAACCTCGACTATCAAATGCTAAGAACAGAAGTCGGGCAATTAAACCCTTTCCAGATAAAAAAATGAACTGGGTCGAAGAGTATGGAATCCTCACTCCATTAAATCCATTCAAATTCTCATTCTTTTGAAGGAACGTCGTTAGGAATGAATGGCTTCGTCATCATCATTTTCGTCGAAGGGAACGAGTTCGCCGCTGTCGGAGGTAAAGTTAGGGTACATAAAACTTTGGGTCACACCGGGTAATTTTGTGGCCCAAACGAAAGTGACCCGGACAGACCCTAAATGATGGGAATTTTGCATGACCCAACCTGGCCGGTTCCGATCCTAAATTTTAGGACAATTTGGGTTGGTGACAGCTGACCCGCCCCGACCTGCGGGTCAATTTGAACACCCCTAGTTTCAATGGATGTGCGACGTTGTAGATGATGTCACACAGATAGACACGAACAGAAAATAAAAGGCAGCGTCGTAGTTCGTACATTTGGCCCACATACATGCTTGGGCCCAATAGCTGAAGCATATCAAAATGGAATGTGTGTCAAACATAAGAAAACTGAGGGAGTACATGAGTAAAATGTTTGATTGTGCTTACGTGATCAATGCTAATCAATAACCACGCAAATCAAAGTGCCTAACATATGTCTCATGGAGTGATATAAAAAGCCTTTCCAATTGAGTTTAGCATTTTATGCATGTAAATAAGTGAGTAAATCATGTTTTATGTATTAATTGTCACTTTATTTTAAAATTTGTAATAATTCAAAAACTAATAATTTCAGAATAAGAGAGTGTAATCCCAATTTTTATGACCTTTCTATACATGTGACCATTTTTTTTGTTGATAAAATTCATGTAAATTATTAGGTCATTGCCTTCTTATAAATTCCGGGCCCAAATACATAACGGAATGCATGTGAGCCCGCATACATATTAAAATTGAATGTGTGTCAAACATAAGAAAACCGAGGGAGTACATGAGTAAAATATTTAATTGTGCTCATGTGATCAAAGCTAATCAGTAATCACACAAATCAAAGTGCCTAAAACATCTCTGATGGAGTGATGTATACACTTTTCCAATTGATCTTGGCAGTTTATGCATGTAAATAAGTAAGTAAATCGTGTTTTTTGTATTAACTGTCACTTTACTTTAAAATTTCCAATAATTCAAAGACTAATAATGCCATAATAAGAGAGTGCAATCCCATCTTTCATGACCTTTCTATACATGTGACCTTTTTGTTGATCAAATTCATGTGAATCATTAGGGAATTCACTTCTTATAAATTCCAGTCCGTCTATTTCATTTCTTCATAGTTTTTCTTACTAAGTTTGACTTCTACATTATTTTTGATAATAAAGAAGCATGGAAAATGAAGATCAAATTACAGAAGCATTTTATGCGGCGAACTCTGTGGGGGTTTGGAATGGTAAAAGAGTGCTTTAATGTTCTGGTTTATTACAAATCGCTTATTAAACTTGAAAATTAAAGTACTCTTTTACCATTCCAAACCCCTCCATATTTCACCCCATAAAATGCTTTTGTAATTTTATCTCCATTGTCCATGGCTTCTTTATTAGCAAAAGAAATGAAGAAGGTAAAAATAGCTATAACAATTATGAAGAAATGAAACAAAAGGACTGGAATTTATAAGAAGTGAATGTCTAACGATTCAGAAGAATTTTATCAACAGAAAAGGTAACATGTATAGAAAGGTTATAAATACTGGGATTTCACTGTCTTATTATGGAATCATTAGTTTTTGAATTATTGTAATTTTTAAAGTAGTGTGACAGTTAATACAAAAAACACGATTTACTCACTTATTTCCACGTATAATATGCCAAGTTCAATTGGAAAGGCTTTTTTATATCACTCCATGAGACATGTGTTAGGCACTTTGATTAGCATGATTACTGATTAGCATGATTACTGATTAGCATTGATCATGTGAGCAAAATCAAACATTTTAGTCATGTACACCCTTGGTTTTCTTATGTTTGACACACATTCCAGAAGATGTGGACTAATGGTCCTACTTTTCCTGGGTATCTTCAAGTCCTTGTTGACCGGCTGGTGAAGATGATGTCTTTCTACACTTTATTTGAAGAAGTCTCCACTTCAACTCGCAATGTTGGGTACTGCGAGACTCTGACTGAGCTACGAAGATTGAACCCTACTATGAAGGCCCGGAATTTGTCCAAATTATCTAAGTCGGATAAAGTATTGGGGCAACAGAAAGCTATTATCAACAAATGGTTCATCTGTAGCATTTCTGATGGTGGTCACTCTTATGCACTCCTGTCTCACCTCGCGAGTTTTCCTTTTCTGCCTTCTGTGACCTAATTAAAGAAGTGTGGGGTTGATTACTTTGAGGATCTTCCCTTTGGTTCCCAGCTTTCTGAGGCTGCTATTTATTCTAATGCCAACACTAATGCTATACCCCAAGAGGGTGTAGAAGATAATGCGAATACCAAAGCCAACGCAGGTCCCATCTCAGGATGCAAGCAAGGATAATTATGTTTCCCTTCTTCAGAGTTCCCCTGTTTCCCCTTCTAATGTTAGTGGACCTTAGTATTTTTATTTATAATCGATAAGAATATTTTGATGTATGTTTATACTGATTGTGTTACTATCAATATTAACTTTGGATCATGCTTATAATTTTGCAAGTTCTCATCACATTTATTCATATGCAAGGCTTTGATATTTTGGTTAATCATAAATTTTTGAAAAGTATCGACTATTTGGGATCTAGTGCTCCTTTTCGTCATCATTCTGGGTTTTTCTCTCATCCTTCATCTTATCCTATTAAGTTGATCTAAGCTACCCAGACCTTATCTGGAGAGTATGTTGAGCATGTTTTCGCTGATCATTTCACCAATTTGGAATCTTCTCCATTATATATTTGGTGGTAAATTCCTACCTCCCCATCTTCTCCTCCTACTTGAGCCTACCCTTATATCCAGTTCATGCCTGAGGGTTATGACATTGAGTCGCTGGACAAAGATATTGTTTGGAGTTTGGTAGATCTTGAATTTGTAGGCGTATACATGTGTTCGCTCCAACTTCCTCCTCTTATTTATCAATAGGCAGCTTGTTTGGGTATTATTCTATAGTATATGTTACTTGGTATCCATGATTTTGAAGTTGGATGAGCGAAGAATTTAAAGGATACTCAATATTCTGTCGGAAAACTGAAAGAGTTTTGTGCTGAACTAAACAATCTTATTCAGTGCCAACAGCTGAGCATGGTTAGAATAATTCGTCAACAGGAGGATGCTATTTTGCTTCAAGCAAGGTTAGAGAAGCCTATCAAAAGACCCCGATCATTGATAAATGGTGTTCTCGTGGAGCTATTTAAGAAAAACTAGAATGAGTGTGATCATTTTTCTTCTTCTACGACCGGGTGGAAAATTATATCTGACAAAAAATTTCCATAAACACTCAATTTTGTAGTGAGAATGAAGAGCTTCATGCTTAGTGTAATCACCTTGAATCATTTATGTATTAGCTTGAACAAGCTTGTACTAAATATAAGGAAAAGCTTCAAGCCCTTCCATCGTCATCTTGCCGGTCTACTGGTTGTTGGGACCTATCGATGAGTGTCGGCGGACAGAGGATTAATTTTTATGAAGCGGTTACATCTCTTATTCACAAATTAGAAGACAAAATGAAAATTTTGATTGCTACAAATAAGAACTATCACGATATTGTTGACGTTATAAGCATGTAACTTGATCATGAAGAATTAGGCCCTATAACTGATTTTAAGCCGCAATACGCCAAGCATCTTGATCGTGTGGAATGAAGAGGTTGTACACGGAATCCCGCCTACTTAAACATGAAATGGAATTACAACAATATGTTGGAAGATGAGTGCAAGGCTTAAGTTTCTCATCGTGAGGCTGAGCAATCTCATCACGAAGTTGAGCCGCCTCGTTGTCATGTCGGTCCTTCATCCCCTGGATCATCCAGTGCATCAAGGAACTGATAATTTATTTTTTGGAATGTTTGAAGTAGTGCTTTTTGTTGATTCATATTTTCTAATTTTGTATTTTCGCTATCTATCAACACTAAGTGTCATGGTTTTTACATTTCCTCCCATTCATTTATTTATGCATCTATTATTTTTGTGATGTAATTTGTTGAATTTTTCCACGGGAAATTGTATAATTTTTTATGCTGATGTTGCTGGCATGTTTGCCTATTTTGCGATATCTATTGCTTACAAAATTAAGGATTTTGCGTTTATGGGCATATCTACCATTTTTCAAGATCTATAGCCTACTTAGTTGGTTTTGTGAAATTCCAAGATCTATTTATTGGGAACTTGGGAACTTGGGTTGCGCAGACTGCAAGATCTATTGCTTGCTTACTTCGCTATTTTTGTAGGCATATCTGCCTTTGCGCAATATCTATAGCTTGCAAAATTAAGATTGCGACATTGTAAGATCGAAAGCTTGCAAAGTCGAAAAGTAGTAAGTTTTTGCTTAGCGCTTGACCAAGCTCAATTGTTTGCGATGTTCCATAGTTGGTTATTATTCAGAGAATGTAAGTAAAAAATGTAAGGAATATGTTGCTCCAAAAGATGCACATTTTATTTAATATGTACAGCTGTGATAATATTTATTTCAAAACAAAGATCCGAACACCACCAATGATTATCGCATGGCTTTTATACATTTAGATTTTTCCTACCCTCCTCCTTGGAAGTTACACACAAAACTTTTTAAGGTTGATCACATGCCAAGTGCTAGGGTTGTTACTCCCATCCAATCTTTCTAGCTCATAGCAGTTGGAATGGTGCGCTTTGCTATCTTGTATGGCTTTCTCAATTTGGGCTTAGCTTTCCTTTTCTTCCCTCAGGCTCACTTCATTTTTTTGCAGCACTAAGTTACCAATTTGGAAATTGTGTCTCCTTGACCTTCTGATTGTATGCTCTAGCCATTTTCTCCTTATACTTTGCCTCTATGAATGCTACTCGCTTCCTCTTTTCTTCAAGTTCATCTAGGCCTGGTCTCATCATTTCTAGATTATCATCCTCCTTGTATACCCGTACTCGAAGACTTGAGTTCCCAATTTCCACCGTATCACTGCCTTATGACCATAGACTAAGCTATCTGGAATTTTTCCTATTTGTTATCGAATAGTTTTTCTATACAACCATAGGGTATTGGATATCTCGTCCACCAAACCAGTTCTCTTCCCTTCCAGTATTTTTTGTATACCTTGAAGTATAGTCCTGTTGGTGACTTCAAATTTTCAATTGGCTTTAGGGTGACCTACAGAGGTGAACTTTTGTGTAATCCCTAACTTTAAGCACTATTTAGTAAAGACTTTGCTAGTGAATTGCGTGCCATTATCCATGACGATAATTTGTGGCAACCCAAAGCGACAAACCATGTTCTACCAAATGAACTTTCTTGTTACCTCCGTTGTTACTCTTCCCAAGGGACTTGCTTCCACATATTTGGTAAAGTAGTCAATTGCTACAATCAGGAATATGGAACTGCCAGCACCCTTTGGGAAAGGTCTAACCAAGTCAATTCCCTATTTATCGAATTACCATGCCCCATTCACTTTTCTTAAGCCAGCCTGTGGTTTGTGCGATATTAGGGTATTAATCTGGCATCTTATGCACTTAAACATGAAGTTATGTGCATTGTTGAACATAACTTCATGGCTAATAGTACCTTCCCAAATTATCATCTTCGCAATTGTTCGAGTCCCTGATGTGTTCCGCATAGCCCTTCTTGTACTTCTTTTAAGATCTCTTCTGCTTGTAATGGTTGTACGCACTTTGTCCATGGAGATAGGAAACCTATTTTGTACAGGACTCCTCTTTCATAAATGTAATTGTGAGATCATTGTTTGAACTTTATGGCCATTACCTTGTCTATTGTAACGTTTCCCTTGTGAAGTAGTCTATCAGCCGTGTCATCCAGTTTGCTTCTTCCGTTTGAACTGCTTACACGGTTGTTATTTCTGTACTTCTGACTGGAATGACTTCCTTTTTTACATCTTTGTGTATAAAAAATTAATCAAACCCAGTTGTTGCTAGCTTACTCAAGGTATCTACCTTTGTATTTTAACTTCTCAGCATATGCTGGATATCATAGTATTCAAGTTGAGAAATAAGATGACGGACTCTCATTAAATATTTTATCATTTGTTCATCCAGCAACTTGTAGTCTCCTCTAACCTGTTGGATTACTATACGTGAATTGTTGAAGCTCTAAACAGAGTTGACCTTTATCCTTATATCGCTTAATTGCTGGTGAGAGGAAAGGTGAAACGAAGTGAATAACTGTGCTCCCCACCTTCTTGGTTGACTAATAGTAATCTAGCACCACGGCCTTCTTTGCTGGATGCTCCATCCACGAATAGTTTCCGAGCAATATCAATCCACTTGGATTTCTCTTTGCTGAATCAAAGATTCTGTTGGGTCTTCGCATCTTATGCGTCTTCGCTCATCATCTCTACGATGAAGTATGCTAAGGCTTGTGCCTTGATTGCAGTTTGTTGTTAGAAATGGATTTCATATTGCCCCAAATTGAAAGCCCACTTGGTCATTTTACCGGATACTTCAGGCTTACTGAGGTTGTCTTTCACGAGGTGATCAGTATAGACAGCTATCCCATGACTATGGAAATAGGTTCGCAACCTTCTTGTTGAGTATACCAAAGCTATAATTAACCTCTCGAGTGGCATGTATGCTCTCACTGCACTTTGTAGTATTCTACTAATGTAGTATACGGATATCTATTTTTCCCTCCTGCCATATAAGAACTAAGCTAACTGCATTCTTTGAAACTAGCAAGCACAGATATAAGGTTTCTCCTAGGATTGGTGAATTGAATGTAGGAAATGCCTGGAGCTGCTCATTTAAGAAATCATATGCTTTTCAATTTTCTTCATTCTAGCTAAACTTCTTTACCTTCTTTAGGACTTCGAAGAGTGGAAAATGTTTCTCAGCTGCCTTTGAAACAAATCTTCTGAGTGCTCCCAACGATCTCATTCATATTTGTACTTCCTAAACTATTCGTGGTCGAGTAATAAGGTCAACTATAGCCTGTATTTTCTCTGGATTTGCCTTGATTCCCCTAGAGGATACCCTATATCCTAAGAATTTCCCTACTCCATCCACTTGTACTTCTCCCATGGTTTTTTCTTCTTGTGGTTTGTGCCATCCTCCACCTGCTTAATGTATTTTTAGGCAATTTTTTATTTCCAGTTCCGGTGGTCATTGCTGGAAACGATGTACACCACTCTCTTCAATTTTGTAGCCGTGTAGGGGCCAATTTCTACTCAAACTTGAAAATTGTCGGTATTTGAATTTACAAAATAAGTGATGTTAGCTACTATTTTTATGCACATATTTAGTAATAAACTTAGATAATATTAATGATGTAAATTATTTAATCTCTATCATGAAATAAAATTGCCAAGATGTCCTTGTAAGATTCATTCTCCGTATCAGTGGGTACGTTGTTCCAGTGCATGTGTGTCCCGAACTTGATTCGTTGCCGGAATGCATAATTACAATACCAGGTCCAGGCGGCCCAATTCTTTATGCATACCAGGTCTGATAGATTGAACGTCGCTGCCTCCACGTCTCTCTCCTTCCCCAGCATCACTGATTGGCATATGGTTGTACCCCGCCCTTCACACCAAGATCCAATCTCAAATTTTTGAAAGCTTTTCCATGGTCCTCCCTGACCTTGGACATATCATCTATCCCAACCATTTTATTGAGAACCTTTTTTGCCAGAGGCTCCGTGTCCAGTGAGGATGACACTGCATTGTTGTTCTCACTATGTTTCTCAAATTTTTTAGCCAGGGGAACGACGGGTGTGGCAGACTTGATTTGTTCATCAATTTTGGGGTGTTCAACCCCCCTCTTTATCTTGTCCGCAACAATGATTTTCTTTCCCTTGGGAGGCATCTACAATATCACAAACAAATTTAACATTTTAGAATATGATAACTATCAAAAATTCAAACTTCATAAATTTTCAAGTGCCACATCAAACTCAATCAATCAACAACCTCATGCCTTTAATTTTCACAATCAATTTTACCGAATGCAGAGGCATACAGCAAACCTCACCCAGAAATCCAAATGTAAAGGCATAT
>JAUOBV010000008.1:14773167-14783227 GCA_032360425.1 Rubia occidens
AATAACACTATCAATTTTGCAGGTCTACCAAAGAACATACAAGACAAGATCAAAGTGGATAATTTCTCTTCCTTACAATAGATAGCCTTATTTTTCTCTTTGTCAAATGTACTAGCAGAACTTTTTTGCTTGCAGGTTTAATCAATTGAAATAAACTCTTTGTATTTCCTTTTCCACGTTTTTGAGAAACCTTTAACTCTTAGTTTTCAATAGGAAAATTTATGGATAGGGAGTTCAAGGTCTCTTTCACTAGTGGAGGAGCCATTAAAGGCGATTGTATCGAACCAGAGAATAAACTTTAGAACCGTCTTCTCTGGTTCAGCATTTGATCGATTTCGATCAAAATCGGTTCAAATAACCGCCTTTAATAGGGCCAGTAACAGTATCCTAACTCGGAAACTATTTCTGACCTTCCTAAAAAATAGCTACCGGAAACCAAAGGAAAACCCAGATCTGAAACAGCACTGCAACACACATCAATAGAAACTTCAAACCAACAATGCATAATCTATTTTAATAGACAATCTAAACAACAATACACAATTCCCTGAAACCCTAGCGGGGCGGCAACAGTGTGTGGGACCGAGCGGCGGGCTTCTCCTTCTCTGGCGAGAAACCCTAGCGGACCAAGTGGCGGGATTCTCCTTCTCCAACAAGAATCCCTAGAGGACCGATTGGCGGGATTCTCCTTCTCTGGCGATAAACCCTAGCGGACAGAGAAGCGGGCTTCTCCTTCTCCGACTGTGGTGCTTCTCTTTCTCCAGTGGCGGGTTTCTCTTTCTCCAACGGCGGGAGCGAGTGGCGGAAGGGGGGAGCGAGAAGAGGAATGGCTATATCAGTGGAGAAAGTGAGGTGGTGGAGGGGGTGAGACGATTAGGGAGGGTGGTGGGCGATGATTAGGGAGTAACGCCAGCTATGGATTTCATTGACCAAAATTTCAACAACCAAATTGACCGAAAATTATCAAAATTCTGAAACATAACTCACTAGGTTGATTCACGTTAAAGACAAAAGCATCATATCTCATACATTGAAGGTTCATCTTCTTTGCATTGTTAGTACACGTTCTCTATTTGGCAAAGAATTGATTAATCACGAAATAAGCTCATGAAAAATTTCATTAAAATATCTGATAATAAATTGATGGGTGATATTATCATCTTTTTTCTTCAAATTAGCGGCAGGGTATTGCCTTACGAAACTCATTCCCATGATGAACATTCTGAGATTTCGACGGTTGCACTTCCATGGAGCTTTATCTGGGCACATTGCATTTAGATACTGTCAAATACGACATCATTGGATATGTGATTATCTAGTCTGGTCGGAGGGGAATTAGTTTCAAACATCTCGATGTAGCTCCAATTCCCATGGCTAGATCACCAGGAGGGTCGATGACAGGGACTCTATATGGTCGGCACAGACAAAGCCTTCAACGCCATCATTTTTCATCTCCGTGGATCAGTTTGCTCTAATTGGCGTCAACTACAAGTAGCAGTGGTGGCATTCCAGTGAAATTTTGGTGTAGGTGGTGACTTTGAAGGAACGGGAAAGATGATGACTATTTCAGTTAGGGTAAAACCCCATATATAGAATGTTTAAATTAGGGTTTGGAAATTTGGAAGGGTTAAAATAGACATTTTACGTTGTACTTATTCATTATTATTATTTTTTTAGTTAGAAGGTATTTCGATCAATTCTAATAATTCCGATAAAAAAATAGTGAATTGAGAGTTATGTCGACACTTTCAAAAAAATGAGGATTGTGTAGACACTTTAAAAAAGAGAGATTGTCCAAAATGGTAACCACTTTTAATTAAAATTCACAGTTTGGTACCCAATTTTTAAAAATGTTCTAAAAAGGTACCCATATTTTTATTAATGTCCCAAACAGGTACCTTTCAGCAAAAAAAATGGGTACCAATTTGGATCAAAATTGTACCACAATGGTACCCACTTTTAACTTAAAAGTACCTTTTTAGGACATTAATGAAAAAGTGGGTACCTTTTCAGAACATTTTTCAAAATTGGGTACCAAACTGTGAATTTCACTTAGAAACGAGTACCATTCTGAACATTTTCTAATTTTTAATTTTAAGATTGGGGATTTTTTATCCTTCTTATGTTAGGTCAATACAGAAAAATGGCAAGTTAACTCCGGAACATTGCGAAAAAAGTTATATCAACACATTTATTGAAAAACTTAGGATTATAATTACACTTTAAGATTTTACAGGGTTAAATTAATACTTTCAGAAAATAACGGGGTTGGTTTTGTATTTTGCCAAAAAATGCATTGTTTGTGAAAACACAAAATAATTGAGTAGAGTGCTAAAATAACCATATCTTTTAGGTTAAAGTGTCAATATAACCCTACAATTTGGGGAAATGCCAATATAACCCTTGAATTGGCAGGCTTTTTAGTCAACTATTTTATAGTCGGAATCAGGTGAAATAAAGAATATGCCCTTATTTTTAAAAAAAATGCCAAAAAATTGATAACCCTAAAGTGCTTGTTCTTTCCTCCTTGCTTCCCTTTTCTTCTTGAAAACTTTTTCTCGCTGACAATGCATTCAAAATCAAAGCTCCGACATTGTGGTGGTGAGCACGGTGGTATCGTGGTCACAAGCACGGCGGCATTGTGGTAACGAGTACGGTAGCATCGTGGTGGCGAGCACAGTGGCGGGGAGTACTGAGCTACCCACAGTGAGGTTTGACGGTTGTAGGGAGTACTGAACTACCCACATCGGTGTTCGATGACGGGTTTGATTTCGACGGCGAATCGGTGTTCAACATCGAGTCTGTGGCGAGGGTTGGAGTTTTTGTTGATGGCAGAGAGTTGGGGTGTTCGACAGCAGGTTTGATTTCTATGGCGAATTGGTGGCGAGGGCAACGGTTTTTGTTGGTGGCGGAGGTCGGGGAAGGAGGAGGGCAGCTGTGAGGGGGAGGGGGTGAGGTATGACGGAGGGGTTGTGGCTAGGGTTGCTTGCAGGAGGCAGCGGAGGAGAAAAGAAAACGGAGTGGTGGCAGCGATCGGGAAGGTAATAATAGAAAAGAGTGGTAGCGATCGCGTTTTCTAGCGGCGACAATGGCATTTTCCTGCGGAGGAGTAGTAGAGAAGAAGAAAAAGATTGAGGGTAAGGGTATTTCCATCATTTCACTTATTGTCATTGCCGGAATTTGATGGGTCACGTCGGAATCCGGGAGTTTGGCTATATTGGCACAAATTTTTTGAAAGTTAGGGTTAAATTAGCACATACAATGATTTGTTAAGGTTTGAATTGACACTTTCTGAGATTGCAGGGTTATATTGATACTTTTAGTATAAAGTCATGGTTATAAATGTATTTATTCCTTTATTATATTTTAGTTTAGTTTAGTTCTTCAGTTAAAAAAATGAACATCAATAAATGTAAGAAATTGAATGCGCGTTTGTGTAAACTAAAGGTATACAGTATGGTTGTATTTGGCAGAGTTTATAAGTGGTTTTGCTTATAATCTAAGCACTTTTTAATATTTTGTAAAATGCTAAAATAACATCTTATTTTGAAAACATAAGCTATGTTTGGGAGAAAAGAAAAAATTGTTATTCCTGTGTTTTCAAAGTAAGGCATGTTCTCCAGAATTTATCTGCATTTCAATTCAAATCAGATCAGATTAGTTCAACGAAAATTGAATTTGGTGAGATATAGTTTTATGTAGTCATTTTATTACAATTTTTCAACACACTTATTTTGAGTTCAATTCGATTCAAATGAGATCAAAACAGATAAGATCTAGAGAATTCGGTCAGTTTTACTTATAAGCACAGTTATATCAAACACACCGTAACTCGGAAGTAGGTTAAGATGGAGAGCCTGTGTGAGTGATTTGAGTTCCTAATGGGAATGAGTGTCTGCATCTCTTCCACTTCCCGTTTGGGCTCTGCGAAAATCCCACGATGCTTACAGAAACTGGCACTCTCATAATCATGATGATCAATTCTTTCATTGAGTTTTCCATGTTCTCTGAATCACATTTCAGCCTTTCTATTCAGCTTCATTTCAACCATCAAGTTTGAAGTCTAACCTTTGATTTGCTGGATTTTGGCACTTAAAAGGCATTCCTGCCTTTTATTTAGCTCCACATCAATCATCTAAGTTTGGGATCTCATCTTTGATTTATTGGACTTTGGTATTTAAAGGCATTACTCTACCACTACACTTCCGTTATTCTAAGATCGACACACTTTTCATTTTAATCTGTTTTTTTAATATCGTCACACTTTCTTGTATGGCAGAAAATGAATCATTGTCATCTATTCATTAATCTTTTCACTCAATTCTTCTCAAATATTATAAATTGTATCAAAAAAATAGATCCAAGTAATATTACTCTCTCTGTCCGAGGTTAATTTCATAGAATATTTTTCACGATTATTAAGAAACATGTTTGACCGTTAATATGTTCAACTACGCATAGTAACAGAGAATAAGAAGTTGATTTGTAGAAATTAATCCAACAATATCATACATTATAATATCGTTAATTATATATATATATTCAAAGTTTAATAAGAAATGATGTCAAATAATAAAGTTTGCAGTTTAATTTGGATAGACAGAGTATCATCTTGTACTCCCTCTATCCCACCTCAAATTGCAAGGAATCAAACATGCAGTCAAACTAAGAAAATTTTGATTACATAATAATATTATTGTTATAAACAACATCATTGGTACAAATAGTTTTTAAAAAGTAACTTTGATTTTACCGATATAATACGTAATTAAATATATTAATGGTCAAACGTGTATATTGAAAATCGTGAAAAAGATTCCTATCAATTTCAGGTGAGACAGGGGAAGTACGAGTTTTCAGTTCTACCACATGTAATAACTGCCTGCTAAGCATGCATCCTATGCTAGCTTTAGTGGAACAAATTTGTCCCCACCACCCATAGCCATAGACTGATCATACATTGTGGCTTTCTTGCATCTCGATCGGTAGCAGCATAGCACTAAGTCTGACTTTCGTCACTGTTTAATGGACGGGTCTTGCAGTCAAACTCACTCCTGTCTTTGCACTCGAGGATCAATCTTTGTCCGGTCCGAGGAAACCTTTGCATGCCTAAATTTCCTATTAGTGATTGTGAATGTCTGAGTGTTTCAATCTTTTCAACCTTCGTTCTTGATTTTTGTGTTTCTGCATTGCTTCAAATTCTCAATCTATAGGGTATCTTGTGCATAGATTGTGTCTGATATTGGAATTTTCTGATGAGAAAAATGTTGCATAAGATTTGGGGTGTGAGATCCTAGCATTGTTCAATGGAATAAACTCATCCATGCCCCCAGTTCTTATGTATGTGCAGATATACCCCGAGTTTTTTTAAAGTGCATGCGTACCCCTGCTGTGGTAAAAAAAATTGGTCAATTTCGGTCATTCTCGGATTCAATAGAAATGACCGTTTTCACCGAATTCAGGAATGACCATAATTAAACCGTCATTTCTATTGAATCTGGGAATAATAAAAATTGATCAAGTTTTCAGACCACAAACAGGGGTAAGTATGCACTTTAAAAAAATTCGGGGGTATATCTGCACATACACAAGAACTGGGGGTATAAAGGCACTTTTTTCTTGTTCAATTGGATGGATGTCATTTTTCCTCTCCTGATGAATGGTCATATTCACTAGCAAAGTGAAAAAAGGGCAAGATTAAACTAGAAAGAAGGAAGCAGTAAAAATAGCAAATCTTTGGTAATCATTGGACAATCAGCAAAGAGAACTGCTACTATTTCAAGTAACACACTCCTTCAAATTTACTAAACCTGATATAGAATGCAACTTTTCTTTTCTTTCTCAGAGTAAAACTTAAGCGCATCCCTTATGTTTTGCTATTTTCTGAGTCGAATCAGTTCATTCATTCGTGTTTACCCATCAGGTCCGATCAGGTTGAATTGGGTTGCTCCGGATCAAGCAGTATCGATCCCAAATAGCTACACAACTCGTTTTGCAAGTTTCATACCAAACTCGATGATTAACTAAAAATAATTGAATTCTCTAACAGTTTCGTCCAAACGATTTTTAATACTCCCTCCGTCCCGCCAGTTTTGGCCAATTTTTTTGTCAACTTTCTCAGACCATATTTGACCATCAATAACTTTTATTACGGATATTAATGATACATTAAAATTTGATATTTAGAAACTACGTAGACATAGGAGTCTAACAATATCTCACATGATGATATTAGAGTCCATTTACTAATTGAAATTTATGTTCAAACATGGTTTGGGAAGTTGACCAAAAAGGGTGTCATTTATTCTGGGACGGAGGGAGTATTCTTTATTGATGAAGTATATCAGAATTAAAAAATCTTATGATAATATAATTTGATAAGAGTAAACAAGCATATAAACTAAAATAAATTCCTTTTTATTTAATGGTCTGGTTTTTATTTTTAAAATTTATTATATTTAATTTCAGTTGTGCTGTAATATAATGAAAAATTACTTAATTAATAATATTAAGTTTTATAAAGAATTTTTAAAGAACATTCTTTAAAAAAAAGTAAAGTGCATTCATTCCCCCGAGTTCCTTGTTTAGTGCATCTATACCCGCCAATTTTTTGAAAGTGCACATATAACCCCCCCCCCCTCCCAGTTCTTCAAAAGTCCACATATAACCCTTACAGTCTTTTGAAAGTGCACATATACCCCTAAAGCCGGGGATTGACATTTGAAAATTTGAGAGACATATGTGCACAATCAACGAACTGGGAGTATATGTGGACTAATTAAACTAGAAACTAGGGGTAGGTTTAAAAATAAAAGGTAAACCATTGAAGTAAATACACTGTAGCAACTGTAAAAAGTTACAAAAGAAACTGAAAAATAGAGGAAATCATTAGGTAATATTTTTTCAGTAACACCTACTAAAATGTTACATGGACTAAAAATATATTTTAAAATTTTTAAAATATTGGCTAAACATTAAAAGTTGTTGCATACGATTTTATATAATATCGTCTATGATGGTAGCTGGATACAAAAGTGTTACAATAGAACTATAATATTTATTTTTATATAGTATGAAAAGCAATTCCTTAAAGTGTTGTACTTAACCGTGATTAGTAAAGAACCAATTAAGCTGATGAACCACTAAAAGAGTTAAATTGTAACAGTCAGATTAAAAATAGTCCTAAACATGTGCTTAATTATCCCAAGGAATTCAACCCATACTTTTTCTCTTTCAAAAGTTTGGTGAATTGATTTTCTGGCTACACTAACAATCAAGTAGTTATGATTAGGGGCGGACCTTGCTTGGAGCCTGGTGTAACTTGGGTTATCCCATTGTAAAAAAATAGGAGAAAATTAGTATTTGATTACTTCATATAAAAAAATATTATTAATATTAAAATATATATTTTTATATATTAGTGGTTATCCCATTGAAAATTTTCTGAATTTGCACTGGTTATGATAGTAATTAAAAGGTATCCTCTAGTAAATTACTCCTGCAATAAATTGTACGTGGACAAAAAATAGTCTAGTATATTTTCTAGTTCATGAATGTGGACATACGTAGAATATTCCAACGTGCTTTTTTAAAATTAAAAAATCATTTTTGCTTTTAATGGTTCAATGAACACACACAGCACACACTTCAGCCACGCAGTGGGTAATGGTTGTGTTGGTCGCGGTCTGTGGTCAATGGCGAAGTCTTCCAGTTGGTTTTATCTGACTTTTATGTTTCCCACCTTTTACTTTTGGATAACCAGAATTAATTAGGACCCGAAAAATTACATAATGACCTCAGGAGTGTGACGTACTATTGCTAAATGCCGTGAGAGATCGACATCAGTGTAATTAATCATCCATAGTTTTGTATTATACGCCTAACAATTACACTAGTCATTTTTATAAATTGTATAATTAATGAGATGATTTGAAGTTGGTTTCTATGTATTGTGACGAGTTTTTAATAATTTTTTAATCTTTTATAACATATTTCAAAATAATTCCTCCGTCTCTCTATATGCGTCTTAATTCACTATTCATCAATAAAGCTGATGTTGATTGAATAATAATAAATTATAGGTGTATAAATATGAAAATTTTCGTGTGATATACGGATACATTCATCATAACACACATTTTTATAATATTTTTAAAAAATAATTTATTGTTATAGAGTACATGATTAAATTCTAATATCATCAATGAATAGTGAAAAAGAAGAAGTAAGACACAATTAAATGGACATACGGGGCATAAATAATTAGAATCTGACCATAAAAGTTATAGAAATAAGGTTTTTCATGACTGATCTTATCATTAGGGTGTCTAGCCACTAGACGCGTCTAATAACAAAGTCTTATCTTAGATCGTTTAACCACTGGACGGATCATTTTATAATTGATTTAACTAATGCGATAATTTGATGTTTATTTTTATTTATTGAACTGCGTGAAATTTTAAAGTATTAAATATAGTTTAAATGAAAATAATTATACTTCATACTTCAAACCTATAGAAATGAAGTTTTTTAAAAATAATAATTGGTCCAAAGTTTTAGGCAGTTTACATGAGAGGGTCTCGTAGTATTTGACTGCCTGGATTTTGTATTACTCCCCCCCTCCAAATGTGAGTGCATTTAACTATCTGAGGTAGAAGAGCAATTTAATTGGAGTCAAAGGAAAATAGAATTAAAGAGCCAGATCAGGCTCCCTATTGGCTGTTTTATTTGCGTGAATTAAAGTTTTATTATAAGTGGTGTCACAATATAACACATGTAAAATGATTTTTTTAAAATAAAATTATTTTATTATATAAATTAATATATAATATATTTTAAAAAATAAACTTCTCTCTTGATTTAAATAAATATAAAACTATTATCTTAATTTAAAAATGTATAGTGAACAATATTATTTTGAATCATTTATGAAATTTATTCATATTTAATTTTAATATATTGTAAACTTTTAATTTAAAAATATGGCATATGCTAACATTGTTAAAGATTAGTTGCATACATTTGGCGCGCGTTATTATACTAATTTTATGCTTTTGAACTAATTATTTGGTTGAAACTTGATAGTCAATATATATCATCGGCGAAATCATATAATTTTAGCAGTTTACTTTTAAAAGTTGACTTTGAAAGTTCCAGTACATAATTTCCTTTGTTTCGCAAAGTCAATATGTGGTAAAATGGTGTATCAAGTAACAAGTAATTCTTTGCCAAATATAAAGTATTCATCCCCAAATATTATATGCCATTTAAGCAGTACGAGTGTATATTATGTATTTTATATAGTGTATTCTCATGTTTCACCTATAGTTATTATATAAATATTATAAAATATACATGTTATATTATTATAATTCACATTCACATCACAAGTACTATATTATATTTTTGAAATGAGAAAAGATATTGAATACCTTCGTCTCCATGCTTCTCGAAGTCCTATATTTTTCTTTTCCAATTTTCTCTTTTCCACCTTCTTGACGGAGAGATAGGGGAACTAACAATTTATTTATTTGATGTTTTATATATTTATTTGATGAAATGATTTGTATATTAAATTTCAACTCAAAAAATACTTCATTTGAGTCCTTTACTCTAGACCCAATACAAATCAGAAATAAAAACTACATCGGTACAACCCAAAAATTGGCCCATTTCCCAGCCCAAAATGCTCCTATATTTAAACCCCCGACCTTCTTCCTCCCTTTCCACCGCCTTTCTCTCCTTTTGCCTTTTGCTTTCAGTTTCCTTCTTCTTCCATCAGCCATTCCATTTCCTGGTTCAGCATTAACTTATATCTTCTTTGATCCCTCCATTCACTATCTGAAATCACCCGAGTTACAATACCTGGCACATCCGTTTTTTTATTCTCAAAAGTTCTTCTATTTATCTCAATCCATATGGAATACATTGCAGTCACAATTTTCATCAGTTTCCGCCCTTGCCTCCTTTTTGCCTGCTGATAGATCAGTCTTTTCAATTCTCTTTGACTTGTGCACAATTTCAGCTTTAACTTGCTATACAGATCTACCACAAAATCACA
>JAUOBV010000008.1:14812983-14826131 GCA_032360425.1 Rubia occidens
AATATATATGTGTCAAAAAAGATTAAGTCAATATTCTTTTATTCAATGTATTATAATAATAATAAATATTAATTTATCATAAAGCATGGCCTCGGTGCATTTGATAGAGTCAATATTCCAGGGTTGACGAAAGAACACAATTCAAATCACATCAGCATTCCAGTTACAATACAGGAAGCATGGCCTCAATGTATTTGATAAATGCTTGTAGCTAAATATTTCTTTAAACTGCATTATGTCCAAGTGGTTTCCAGTTTCACCTCATTACATTTTAACTCCCGCACTGGCTTCTTCCCAAGATTCTATGTTTCTTTTTGTTTTTCTAATAATCCTAGCTATGAAAAAAACTTCAAGGGGCAGAGTTTCAAAATTTCTAACCTTAAATGATCAAAACATATATTTGAAGTGGTTCAACAAAATTTTTGTCTTGAATACATACACTCTATTGAAGCAATATACGGAGATTTCACAGCATCTTGTGGAGAGAATCCCAGAATAGTAGTATCTACTTGCAGCAATAAAAGATCAAAAACATTTACCACGGGAAATGAAAGTGTAATGGGAGCAATATTTGTAGCATTTGCAGCTGAAAACGACAAAGGGAGAACATTTTGAAATGTTCTAGCTGAAAACTACAAAATATGCTAAAAAGAGAAATCGCTCTAGTGTAGAGAATCCCATAATAGTAGTATGTACTTGCTGCAATAAAAGAGCAAAAACATTTACCACAAGAAATAAAAGTGTAATGGGAGCAATATTTGTAGCATTTGCAGCTGAAAACGACAAAGGGAAAACATTTTGACATGTTCTAGCTGAAAACTACAAAATATGCTAAAAAGAGAAATTGCTCTGGTGTAGAGGAGAAAAACATAGCATTAAATCATAAAGTAGGCATTGTGAGTCCGTTTTCTCACCATTGTCTTGAGATCAATGCCTCTCGGTTTTTTAGAGAATTGGATGAATTTGTCAGTGCTGCCAATCTTCACAAGGCCAAATTCATAAGCTCGGCTGTAAAGAGCTGATGTTGATACTTCCAGTTTAAATTACAAATGACACATCAAAGACAAATAATCACCAAAACACAACGCAACAGTATTAATGTTTTATACATTAAAGCATATATTACAATTAAAATGTTAGTATTTTCTTTCTCTATGAAGAAAAGATTAATAACCCCACATTTATCAAGTAAAAATCTAGAAAAATGCTTTCCTAAGTAGTTACCTTAATTGGAGCAAATTATGAAGTTGCTCAGGCTACTAATCTTTGACTTTCCCCACTTTGTAGTCTCACCCAGCTCTACATGCACCACACATTTTCCACTGCAATCACGCATCAATGATTATTAGAATAGCCCAAGTAATCAATTTGAGCTCCAAGTGCAGAATTAAAAAGAATATCAAGAAATCAGAATGTCAGATCGGGTTAACATTATTCTTTGTTTCCATTACATATGGAAATCTGCTAATGTCATACATATCAAATTTCACCTTAATTTTATCACAATGTAAAAAACCATGAAACACGTGATATTTCATCCCCAAACATTGGTTTGAACCTATGATTAAATGTTTAGATTGAGCAAGACAAAACAACCAAAGCAACAAAGTATTTTGTAACTATTGCAATGAATTCCGGAAACTCATAAAATCTTTAAAACTACACCAGGCCAAGTTTTTGACATACCTGACATAGAGTGATAAAATTTACACAGGAGAAGTTATATGAAGAAAGAGCTGTCTCGTTGAACAACAATAAGAGCACTGCAAAAGAAAAAATTAGCAGATGATGTGAGTGTACACAATAAGGAATATAATCCTATGACAAAATAAAAGGAATTAAACTCTTTTCTTTGATTTTGCTGATCATAACAATGATCAAGTAACAATGTGAGGAAGAATTATAGAGCTTAATGAAATTGACTTGAAGACAATCGATGAACCCTAATTATTTTTTTGAAAGTTCCGTATATGTTACAATACAATACACTACTTATTGGAGTTCATATCTTGTTGTTTTGTATGTAAATATACTTTCTTTTTCCTTCATTCTGTCTTTGGATTTTCTGCAGATGATGATTCAGTTGCAGCAATCTCCAGGAAAATCCAAGAATTTCTTTTAAATTTGCCTACAGAATCACTCTTTTGTAACATTGGTCTTTCTTATAGTTAGTTTCTTAAACATACCTCTTTCTTTTCCTCCTCAGGTTTGACTAGAACTTTAGTTTCTGCAACAACTTCAACAACAACTTCTTCAGTGGAAACACGAAACAAAAAGATTAGTACTTTATGACTAAAAATTATCCAGTATCAATATAGATTCTATATTTTAGGACCATAATCACATCTAAACTTTCCCTAATTACAGGAATATGCAAGGATCAGAATTTTATATCAGCATCAACCAAATAAGCAAGTTTCCATATTTGTTCAAATTACTACCAAAAACCAATCACTCCACAGCATATAGGAAAAATCCTAGATGACAGAAAAGCCTATGAATCCAAACACAATCTCATCAAGATCATGAACAAAAAAAAGAGGAAAAGGCATCTGCTCGCTCTACAGGAGAATTCTGAGTAGCGAATTGCCAGGGGAATCCAATGCTCTGCTCCTCGAACCTTCCATTCCATGGCTACTATATTTTATAAACTACAGTATAAGTTTACCAAGTATAAGCTTACCATTCTTGGTGCTAACTTGGTTGCAGTTAGTGTTGCAAAAATAAGCAACCAAGACGTCAAGAAACAAATATTCAAGTCTATAAAGCTCTCTTAAGTTTCTGGATATTGACGACCTTTACCTGATTTAGCATCCAGTTGAAGCCAACTACAGCCGAGCATTCTTTCTTCGCAACACTGGTAAGGAAGTCAGGATTATAAACTATATTCTCTAAAAAGAAGGAGAAACCATGAATCGGGTGCTTGGCAAAGGTACACGTAAGATAAATCCTGAGATTAACCATCACCACTTAAAATATGAAAACTCAAAGCAAAAAATGACATATTCTTGGATTCTTGCTTGTAGTGAGATTCAACTCCTAGTAAGGAACTATATATTTACACAACCTTACCTGCGGAAAGATATCATTGCAAAGCATGCCATATGTTTTTTTACTTCTTCAAGTTATACCAAGTATCTTTGAGTGAATCAATCTGCAGTTTGAGAGATAGAGGTAATATCAAAAACTGTAATTAAAAGACATGCACAGTTAAAAGCAAGAATTAAGATCAAGAGTTATGGTCTACATGTAAACTACTTTAACAGAACTGCAACGGCGCCGCCAGAGTGGAAATAATTGGGCAGTTGTAGAAATAGGGCATTCTATTATGCCTGGTTCTGGTACTTCTTCTTCGGGTTCCTTAAATTCAACCATATACAAAATTAGGCAATCACAACTTCCTGCTAAATATAAAAACTGAAACATTTAAAGCATAAAAAATTTGAAAGTTATACCACTTTTTCCAAAGCATCATTGGTTTCTTTCAAGGATAGGTAATCTCTCATCTTTTCTTCCTTTTGTTGTTCATTAGAAGTAGACAGCATGAAAATAAAATGATCAGCAAAGGCATCCCAAGCGGGTTTTCTACTGACGTGAACCAAAATTAAACACGGTTTAGAATAGGAATAAAAAATCAAAACTAAGATCAAGTTAAAATTTTAATGAAATTTTACTGAATTGAAGTGCAAATAAGTTAGAGAGAATGGGATAACAGGGTCTAATTTCTACCTGTTCCCTTTTCTATGACACTTATCTATAAGTAAAATGCACCGAAGAGCCAAACGACTCTTGAAAAACACTTACCTACTTCAGAATCTCATTCTCCAGAGCCAGAGCGATTGCCTTCCAAGTTAACTCCTCCTTTAACATCATCTACCTATGCTAGATAGTTTCCCTATAAAATTCTCTATTTGCCAGCATTCAGCACATTCTCTATGCTTCCTCATCCAACAAAGCAATCTCATATTTTGATATAAAGTAATCATAATGTTATAGCAAGGAAATGAGCACTATTTTCATCACTTTAGTAGCAACCATTTGAAATCATCTCAATCCACGTCAATTCAATAAGCACCTGCATTCTCAGAAATGATTACTGGCAATACGCTGGTCAACTAAATGTATATCAGTTATACAAGAGAAACAAATGTTTCAAAAAAAGAAGGAAAGTATAAACATAAAAAGAAACCGAGGAGAGAACCCCATGTAACAACTAACAATCAAGTAATACTTGAATATCAAAACAACTCACAATGCAAAGCTTTGTTTGATTCTACCAAATGATATGTTTGAGGAGGCCCGGATGAGACCCGTTCCAGATAGGCAGCACCACTTTCCACGCACTAATATACCCAACACATCACTGTAGTGTTTTAGGATGGATAGAATGTTCTTAACGGCCTCTGCAACTTTAACCTTCCCTTACTCAGTTACCTTGCAAACTTGATAAGCCTCTAAATCTATGACACGCAAATTCCAATATTCATTGCCCATAACTATCAAATTTATATAATTCTATACACACAAAAAAATTATAAGCTAAATTCACATTATCAAAGTTATGAGTTATCCAACTCCCTTATGTAGGTGCGAACCCAGAAAATGCGGAATATCATCTTTAACTTATTGTATCCGGCTATCGACTTGAATATTGAATGTCACCTATTTATACTAATGAGCCTCATTCTTCCCCATTCCCATGGTTATCAGGATAGATTTTGGCACTCGAGAAGTGCTTTTCCAAGTACTTATTCGTTGGAAAAGTTCAAGAAAGTCATCATAGAGAATCAAACCCAATATTATGGCATCACCAGTTGAAACAACTCAGCAAGATGTATAGAAAAACTATTACTAGTAATCTGCTTTGGTTTAGAATGAATACACAGCAGAAAAACATCTTAAGTAAATTCCATATCTTTTCATTTCAACAACATTGAATATTCCACAAATTTCCTTTGTTGTATAGTCCTACACATTATGTTCCTGTTGCATCTAAAATGCTAGACTAAATTAACTACCCGACTCAACCTCACTGCTCTTTACAATCTAATACCTTAACATCAACCAACAGTTAAATGAATAAAAAATAGATTATCACATCAAACACCTTAAAGTAACCAAACTAAACCATACACACTATGCAAAACAAGCATCTGTGCATGGTTTGCATATATTTAAACATGAAAAAGCTACCTTGAATGAAGAGTATTTAAAATGAACGGGTGCATTCTAGACCATTTAAAATGAATTCAGTTTAAACATGCTTGTTCTACTGAGTAATAAATCATTAAAACTAATCGAGATGATAACATCAAATATTCTGAATTCTAGCAGTAACTAAATAGCTTGTTAAAAAGAAAAATACATGCACTTCAGCTCTTTCAAGTGAGTAGATATTTAACAATGCAATTTCATAGCAAGAAATTGCCTCCTGCTTCTCTGATTTTTTGTCAAACGAACCAGAAGAGTATGAATTTCAAACTATAAATAAGCATTCAATCCCTTCAATAAACTCATGTGAGATCTTAATTATGTTGAGAATTAGCACAATATTAACGATTACAAATGCACACATGCTTATTTTTTGGTGAAAAGAGAAGAAGAGGGTGAGGGAAATTACCGGAACTAGAGTTGCCAAAAAGTAGTGAAATTTCAATCCGAAAAACAAAATCTTAGGCAATGAGGGAAAGTCAGTTTCTAAAAGTCATTGCTAACCAAATTTGTTTCTCACTCATGAGTTAAGCTTACTCTCTACTTGAATCAGAGAAGTTGAAAAAACTTTCATCATTCTTCTGCCCTGTATACTTGAACCCCCTAATACGGCATCTGATTGCGTACTGTGCAAGATTAACTTCAACAAACATGTAGTCAAATCAGTTTATGGTGCTGGCAAAAAATAAATACAAAAATTACCCCATCACCGTCACATTCAGTTACTTTGTGGGGGATCTATTTATATCATCAAAAAGATAATGGACAAAACAATAGGAACTTAATTCCATTCTAGTTCTGATTATATAGTTAGGTAACGAGTCTAACGACAGTACTTACTATCCTCAGGAGTTTCTACACGGCTTCGCTTCTTTATTTAACACACTCTTTCAGTATTGCCATCACTTCCATCACTTGAACCACCAGTATCCTTGCTGTATACAAATCCAAAGACAGGATAGTTAGTTCCACACGTTGAAGAAGAATATAGCCAAAAATGATATCATAATGGTCACACAAACCTTTGTGAAACACCGTTATCAGCTCCAGCACCAGAACTGCCACCATTGCCATTGCCTATCGACATTGCCAGCCCATCAAACCCTTTCAATTTATTCATAAGCCCTTGGTCTGCATTCACCTTAGCCGGCTTGGCAGGTGCATCGATGCTCAAAGGAACCCCAGCCTAAGCCATAGGACAGAGTTAATTCCAGTATCCTACACTTGTGATCCCATTGACACTTAAAAGTTAAACGTGATATCGGTTTAGAGCAAAGAAAGCTTACTGTGGCTTCAGTCACAGCAGCTGTTGGAGAAATTACATGACCATTTGGATGTGCACCCTGTAGACAGGGGACAAACCAAAAAAAAAAGACGATCATATTAGGCAGAATCCTGATTTCGAAGTACTAAATTCAGTGAACTCATGAACAAATTTTCAAGTTATATCCAGCTCGTTACAGATCCAAAGATACGCATGAAATAAATGTGAAATGTACTCACTAAAGACTTACTAGGGGAACCCCGGGATGAGCATAAACACCTCCAGGAGCATAGAACGCAGCATAAGGATTGCCATAAGGTGGCACCATAGCCTGGAATGGATTCAATGAATAGTCATTTTATGATTATATAAGTATTCGGAAACAAAACAAATTATTGTGGAGAAAGCGAAAAAGATCACAAAGTACCTGTGGTGGTCCCCACATGAAAGGATGCGGGGGGTGACCAGGTGCAACGGCAGAGTTGTAGTACGGAGGTACAGGAAGTCGAGGACCATAGCATGCCTAATAAAAGGATATCAAACCATATGTTAACAATTCGTACCTCAAAAAGGTCGTCATCAGAGATAGAAACTAAGAGCTACAAGGATCGAGGGGGAACCTGCATTGCTGCCCAATCGGGATAGACGTGGACATTATTGTTCAGTTGACCCAGTTCCTGTCAAATTTAAACAACAGAA
Organism: Rubia occidens; assembly: GCA_032360425.1. NCBI lineage: Eukaryota > Viridiplantae > Streptophyta > Magnoliopsida > Gentianales > Rubiaceae > Rubia > Rubia occidens. Next base: position 14,820,158 of record JAUOBV010000008.1, read on the forward strand.
AATCACAATCAAATCCCAGTAAAGATACAAGTATATTTCTCTCCACGGGAAAGAATGTCACGTAAGCACAGCTTACCGGTGCTGGGGAAGAGGACTTCTCAGACTTGGGCGATTTTGCTTCCTCGCTGTTTCCCATCGCTTCACACCAAATACCCGTAAATTCAACAAAAGAACAGATGGATTGCCCTGCAAAAACAAAACTTTAACTGTCATATCAACCGATAAGTTACCAAAGAGCAAGGAGCAAAGTGAAACAGATATACCCCAAGTGGATGCATAAAAGACATGAGTTTTAATTTTGAAAAAATTAATCCTAAAACATACATCACCTTTGAAATTAACACATGAATCTTCAATTTAAGGTCCACACACAGCTCATCATGATTAACAACTACTACAAACAAGAACTCAGTTTTATCTCTGAGATTTCGATTATTGCTACACTCCAATATCTACTTGCAGACGTGCACATGAAAACTCAATTTCAGAAAATTACAATGAACACGCAAACCAATTCCGCACCACAAATCTACATGTCCCAAGCTGATCAAAACAAAAACCAAAAATTTAAATTCACGAAGCCAGTCAGAAACAGATCAGATCAGATCAGCTCAGCTCAGCTAGTTCTCTTTGCTCCACTGCAGTTAACTAAAATAGGCCATTGAAGCGCATTTCCAACTGCATCACGTTGCATCACCATCACAATTTCCCCCTACCAGAAACGGACACAAACAACTTCTTTCCCATTTTACATCCCAACAATAGTCTAAAAACTAGCCTCAGATGAGATCCAATACATCCTTGATCCCTTTCTATAAACTAATTCCTCAGCTAATCAACAGGTAAATCTTACTACTCGGAGCAACAATCTCGCTTCAGAATTCCATAAAGGAGGGTTTCTCACAAATCTCAACTTAAACAGCATTCAATCAAATACAGGCTACTGAAAACAAAAGACTGAAGAAAACTCCAAAACTTTCAGTTCTCATGAATTCCCTATATTACTCAAACAAGTCCTGATTTTTACTAGATTTATCATACATTTAAGGGGAAAATCCCAGAAATCAATTCCATAACACAAGAATCATCCAACCTCATCTCTCTCCAACAAAACAAGGAGAAAAAATTCACTGTCCCACCCCACGAATGAATTCCAGTTCATAAGGCCAAAAAAACAAAGCTTTCACGAAAACCAACAATTATTTCCACACAGAAAGCTCAGAAACTGCACTTTCACGTACCTCAAACGGCAACAGGAAGAACCCAGTACGCGGAAAAAAAGTCAGGAGAGATTCAAACACGAAAAAGGATGCCTTTTATTTTCGTGAAAGCTGAAATTATGAGTTAGTATTTCTTTCTAAACTCCCGCATTTTCTGAAAATATAAAAAAGCTCCGGGAAAAGACGACGGTTGAGAGAGGAACAGCAAATCACTGGAAACCAAAAATATTAAAAACACCGAAGAAAAGGGGGGAGAGAGAATGGGGCCCAATTCCACGTCACGGACACGTGTCCGTATGGAAATGACCAGATTCCGTGTGTACGTATTCGTATGAGGTAGAAAATACGGAGTAGGATATTTGCCATTTGGCATCTATTGGTATGCTCATATTTCTTGTTGGTAAAAAAATAGACTAAAAAATATAGAAATAAAGAAACTCTTAATTTTAAGATGAGCTGTACATTGTCATCATATTATAAAAATATAACAATCATAGTGGAAAAAAATGTATTCAGTTATATCTCTTGTGATAACATACATGGAATTTTCTGGTCAAAATTAACCTGTTTTGATAAAAAAAATGTAACTGACGTTTAAAAGAGACAAAGGAAGTACTTATGAGTTATAACTAAAATTATTATCGAGTGCTTAATTTTGACTGAAAAATAAACTAACTGACATTCAGGAAGGGATGTAGGGATTATTTATTAGTTATTAGTTACGGCTAAAATAAAATTATTATCGCAAACTTGATTTTGAATGGAATATTATATAAACTGGCATTTAACGATAAAGGGAGGTACTCGTAAGTTAGACTATACTCCGTCCCACTGTTATTGACATATTTACTTTTTTAAATTTAAATTTTAGAAAATTGATTCTAAATATGAGTTAATATATTTATAATAAATATATCATGTGAGATATTATTATATTCGTCTTAACATCTATTTTATAAATATTAATTTTTTATGTGAAATTGTTATATGTAAATAGAGTTATTGACGGTCAAATATGATCATTGAAAACCGTAAAAAAAATATGTCAATAATGGTAGGATCGAGTGAGTAATTATTATGACAGACTTTATCCACCCACCACTATTTTATCCCTTCTATTGGTTTTTAAATAAAACCGGCTAAGATAAACTGTCTCTCCAATCTGGTGAAAATCTAAAATCTAAAATCCGTTGATTTGGTAAGTGTAGAACTAGGAGCACTAGCAAACAAAAAAAATAAATCGATTAAAATTTTGTACTAACATATTTTGAGAAAATGTGAAGTGAGATGTGCATGGGTCGATGTTGATGTTGATTTAACAGTACAACTGTTTAAAAATCGTTCCTCAAGCTTAATGGATGCGACGTACTTTTCTTTTTCGGTTATTTTTATGAATTTGACACACTTTTCTTTTATGGCAAGATTCCTTCAGTTTCATCCACGCATTCTACTTTTTCCTTTATAAACTCAATTTCATCCACTCATTTTATTCACCTAAATCCAAGCAGGTAGAGCTATGGTGTCACATCCAACGAAAACGGAGTAGTATTTTAAATTGTTAATGCCAATTATTTTGTTAGAACCTGAATTCTACATTGCAGGTTGAGTTCAAGAGAAATTGTGAGTTGACAAAAACAAGAGATGCATGAACTATTTCAATGCTAAAACTAGCGAGGTTCACATTATAATGTTATTTTAATTAGAGTGGCTGTTTTATAGACATTTTTATTTTGATCAAAGACGATCATAGCATAAGTCATGAAAAGATCAAAATTTAAACGTTGAATTAGAAGAAAGTGAAATAAATTTTTTGGATTGCATTAAGCAGATCATAAGTTTATAATTACTGCACATTGCATATTTATATTTTAAATATTACAACTAAAACATTTTACCATTGTATAAGCCTATGGAAAGACCGTTTTTCCCAAAACTTACCTTTTATTTTTATCATAGCCTAAAAACTATCATTTGGAGTCAAAAATAATTTTAGTCAATTTTTAATTTTATCATGATAAAATTAATTTTAATTGGTGGGACCTGAGTGAGTTGGCATAGGAAGGTGTTGCTGTCCACTCCTGTTATTTATTCCAACTTTTTAAGATAATATTTTCGAAAAAAGGGAATCTACACGTGTCGATTTGCTGGAGCTCTTACTGGCCAACTAATACCACCGGTCATGTGGCTTACGTGGCTTGCTGGGGTACAACAAAACATTTTATTAGAATAAAATAATGAGGAAAATCGCATTTAATTGTATTGAATAGGGCTTTTCAGATCCGGAGTGGGCCCGCTCCGTCAGACTCACCACCCAAGATGAGTCACCCCTGAGTTTTACTCTTAAGCCCTTTTGATTCTGAATTTGAGTTTGAATCTGAATCTGAAGTTGAATTTGAATTTGAATTTGAATTTGAATTTGAATTTGATTAATGGGGTACTTTAAAGAGCCTCATTCCTTGGCGACACGGGTCATAATTTTACTGGTGTAACATTGAAATGTTACATAGAAGTGTAACAGAACATCCAGCATCCCTCTTAAATTAACTAATGTAAATTTAGTGATATAAAGTATTACACAAAAGTGTAGCAGGTGATCCAGAGCCACTTTAAAGGCATTTTTCATTTTGTGTTTGGTAGAATGGTACTTAAGAGAAAAATTGAGTTATTTAAAAAGCAGTAGAGTAGTTTATGTTTTCCTCCAAAAAACTTGTGTTTTTGCAATATGTGTAATTTATTAGCAAAGCACTTACTCCCTAAGTTTCACTATAGTTGGTTCACTTTCCATTTTCGTACTTTCTCTGTTCATTAATGTTTGATACATCACTTTTTGACACAATTTTTTAGAAAATATCAATTGTGTGGAGCAAAGTAAATGAAGAGAAGAAAAAATAAAATGAATGGTGGAAATTACCTTACATTATATTATATTCAGAATGTGCCAAAAATAAAATTAACATCTCTAAAAGGAAAGTGTGTCAATAATAATTGAACGGAGGGAGTATGTTTTTTTCTAAATTTGTCACATTTTCCTTTATGGTAAAAAATGAATCATTCTCAATCACTCATTAAACTTTTTACTCTTTTCACTCAATTCTCTCCACGCATTTTCAACTTTAATTTTTTTGTAAAGATATGGTGTCAAACATAATGAAACAAAGAGAGTATACGTACGGTAAAAAACAACCAAATTATATACTCAATCTGATCTCTGAAAACTGGCATCATACCATATGGCATAAATTGTTCAAAAATTTAATTGAGCGCGTGAGATTATTCCACAAACTCACCACCATCCCAATCGATACCACCACCACCACAAGGACCCCTACCACCACCAAACACCAGCTTGCCACAACAACGGCACTGATGTGCCACCACTCATCACTGTGCAACACCGGCATGCCCCCGTGCAACACCGGCCCACCACCGCACCAGCCAACCCCGACGCCACCCGGGGCCAGGCCCGACCTAAATCCCAAATCCAACAAAGAAGGAAGAATAGCGAACAAAGGCTGGCGGCAACGCCACCCAAACCCAAACCTAGCCTTATTCCCAAACCCACCCAACAAAAGAAGATGAAATCGGCGAACAAAGGTTGTCGAGGAACGACAATCCCTCCAGCAACCCCATCCCCGATGCCACCCAAACCCAAACCCAACTTGATTCCCTAACCCAACCCCGACGCCACCCAAACCCAGTCCCAACCCGATTCCCAAACCCATCCAACTAAAGAAGAAGAAATTGACAAACAAAGGCGAATGACAATTCCTCCACTTGGACAGATTTGGATGGGAGAACGAAGTCGCCGAGATTTTTTCCCTTTTTGGGGGGATGAGAACGGCGAACAGGAGGAAGAAGAAGAAGCATTCGATTAATGTTGGGATTTACGAGATTAAGGGTGTAATAGTAAACCCTTTTCTTTTTTAGACGGACAAAAATGATATTTCACCAAATTCGGACTTAAATTTCTTCGAATGAGTATTTTTTTTTTCACTTTCATTTATTATCCAAGGTTATATTACCACTTTCAATTATCATATATTAGCACTTTCAATTATCATAAGTTTATATTGACACTTATGTGATTTATATATAGGTATATAAGCACTTTTCTCTTAATTTTAACATTGTCAACCCCTTCCCTTCCTCGCCTGCCACCTCTCATCCCAACCGGTCTCCTTCCTCTCTTCATGTCTTCGCAAATTTGTTTTGTTTTTTTACCTGATGTATTAGATCGTTGTATTCATGATGATAACTTGATTTAGTTGGTCGCGTCAATGTACTATTCCCGATCTCTCTGTACAGATTTTGTGTTCATAATTTTATTTGTATTTTATTTTCAAATCTATGATTTTCAAGGTGTTTACCGTCTGGACAACATGAATCGTGGTTGGGTCAAGTGGTAAGATCACTGTTTGGTACATTGATGTGTGATATGCTCCTCTCTACCAAGTGTTCATGATTTTTGTGAAAAACGAGTTAATATCATCGAGAACGATGCTACTGTTTTATTGGATATCTAATACTCATTCGTCCCAGCCAAAGGGGCCTATTTTTTTGTCAACTTTCTCAGGTCATGTTTGACCATAAATATCAACTAGTAGTAAGTTATAATAGCATCATGTGATATATTGTTAGGTTCCTTGCATTATGTATTTTCTAAAGTATATTTTTTTATGCACAGTTAGTATATTGAACTAAAGTTATTGGTGGTCAAACATGACTTGATAAAGTTGACAAAAAAACAAACCTCT
>JAUOBV010000008.1:14955675-14968241 GCA_032360425.1 Rubia occidens
CCTTTACGTGTTAACAACAATCTTGGACGTAGTGTTAGTAAAGGTACAGATTGCTTACTGTCTTAACTGCTGCTCTAGTTGAATAACAATTTCCCCCCCTTCTGTTTCTACCCTCTTTTGTCTCTTTGTTCCTTGATATATGTTCTCGTTGGCAATTTGGCCCTATTTGCTAGCCATTACACTTTGATTACCTATACGCTCATTGTGGATGATTATTGTGCAATTTGAGTTCTACTAATGAGCTGTTTAAAACACAGATAAGATGAAATTTGACTTGGCTAATTGTAGCATTTGATACTAAAGGATTGTATGTTTCTTTTGTTGGAAAGCTGTGGTTTTTATCCAAGATCAATTTGGTATGCTTTTATGCTCCTCAGTGCTGGATATCTTTTCTTATTACAATGGACTTTGAGAAGTAATCTATATAAGAAAGGACCAGTGTAGTTGTTGTGAGCACTCTGGGAACTTAGTGCCTTTGTTCATTAAATCAATGATCATTTTGAGCTGGACTCACTTATTTATAATTGGAAAATTTGCTATAGAAATTTGGTAGTTTATGAGGGGGACAGATATTAATTGAATCTTTCGGTTATATTTTTTACTCGGAAATGTTAAAAAATGCCGTAGTTTGAAAGTAGCCAGTTATAGAAGGAGGGTATACAGAAACTAATTGGTGGAAAAAATTTCACATGGGTCTTGCATTAAATTATTTTAATTTTATTTAATAATGTTTAAGAATTAATTGAGAGGCTATTTCATTGGTTAATGTTCTTGACTCTGATTTCTCGGTTCTTTATTTTCCCGACTTGAGATTTTCTGTATTTTCAAATGTTTGATCCTTGCCTCGACAGGCAATTTCTTTAGAATCCGAAGTGCATTTGCATTTGGCGCCAAAAAGTTGGCAAGATTACTCGATTGTCCGAAGGAGGAGTTAATTTATGAAGTAAATCAGTTCTTTATGAATACATGGGAGAGACATGGCAGTGGCCATCGGCCTGATGCTCCAGTTAATGATTTATATCTGAAATTGGCTGCTCCAAATCAACCGTCTGAGCTTAATATTCCTAAGAGAAGTACTAAAAGCAAGAAACTGGATGAGAACACCATCCCTGTGGTTGACGCAGAGGAGGCTCATACTTCTGTTCCGAAACGCGGTAACAATTCTTCTGGAAGTGTATCGAAAGTGAATGAATTATCTTCAGCTTCTCAGAGGCAAAAGAATCATGGAAATTCAAACAGCTCAAGGGTGTCTGATCCGGTCACAAGAGAAACTTTCTCTAACCATGTTCAGCACTCTGATAAGGGTCAGAGAAATGTTAAATCCGATCACCTGGTGAATGACACTGAGGAAAGATTTATTTTTGCTAGAACACGGTCTAGTCCTGAGCTGACAGATACTTATCCTGATGTCTCTTCTCAAGTGAGACGTAATAGGGTGTCTGACAGTGCAAAAGTGCAAGCTACTATTTCTAAGCCAGATGGTAGTAACTGGAGAAAGAACTTTGGATCTGAAAGTTTGGCTAGCCATAGTGGTCGTTCTTCGAATGAAGATTCCTCACCTGTCTGGCATGCCCATTCTCATCAGAGCCTTGATGCGACTGCTGAATCTGTAAGCGGTTCAAATAGCTGTGCTCATGATTCAGGCTTTGATGCCCATGAAGAACTTTTCTCTAACATCGGGAGTCAGGGGATGCAGCAGGAGGAGCAAGATCTCGTGAATATGATGGCTTCGGCTTCACTCCATGGATTCAACGGTCAAGTTCCAATGCCATTCAATTTAGCGTCCTCCCATTTTCCTTTTCCAATTCCCTCATCTCTCCTGGCCTCAATGGGTTATACTGGAAGAAATATGCCTGGGTATCCCGCAAATATTCCCATGATGGATCCTTCATTCTCAAATATGCAGTTTCATCAGGGTCTGGTTTCACCAGCTCTAACACATTATTATCCTGGCATGGGATTGAATCCGAACTCAGAAGATGCAATTGAGGCAAACAATGAGGATTTTGGTTCACAAGCAGATAATGATTATTGGCAGGAACAGGAAGTCGGTTCTGCAGGAGGCTTTGAGGCTGAAAGTGGAAATCTTGAATTTCTGCATTCAGACGACAAGCAACACCCGGCGTATCCTGGCTTTAACTTTGTTCCTTCCTGGATAAACGGTTCTGGAAGTTCAATGAGAGTTCAGCAGAAACATAACAAGGAAAAACGTGGGCCACTGCTCGAAGAACATCTAGACGACTTTAAGCCTCATGATAGAAGGGGGAGTGAGAATTTCTCCGATGACAGGTCAACAAGTTCAAGGTTCTCATCTGCTGCTCATAGTAATCCCCTTAGAAGTAGAACCTCTTCAGAGAGCTCCTGGGATGGATCGACGAGTAAGATGCCAAAGTCGACTAGGGAGAGGCGAGGAAAGAAAGCTGTTGCTGGAGACTCAGCTGTTGGATACGGAAAAGGTAAGCTTATGTCTGAAAATGTGACTATTCAAGTTGAGGACGACGACCAAGATTGGAATTCTGCACAGCCGGTTATGGGTGCTGAAGTGGCCGATAGAAGTCCAAGAGCTCAATCTGTTGCTTCCATGCATCTCCCTAGGCACCTTGTGCCCGGCTACAACACTTCTCAACCGAGTGGATCAGAAGCGATGATGCCCATTGCATCAATGCTCTTGGGTGGTGGGTCACGGCAAAGGATGAATGACAATTCTGGGGTCATATTTTACCCCACAGGTCCTCCTGTTCCATTTCTAACTATGCTTCCCGTTTATAACATGCCACATGAAACTGGAGCCACCGATACATCTAGTCATTTTGGAGGAGAGGATGGCTTTGAGAACAGTAATTCTAGTCATCATAATTTTGACACAACTGAGGGTGTTGATCAATCTGTAGATTTAAGTTCTGCATCTTTCAGAATGCCTACTCCCGTTGACACACCTGAGGAGCACAAGTCCGATATACTAAATAGTGACTTTGCGAGCCATTGGCAAAACTTGCAATTTGGTAGATATTGCCAGAACAATCGACCTGTGGTTTATCCCTCACCAGTTGTGGTTCCTCCCATGTATCTCCAAAGTCGATTCCCGTGGGATGGTCCTGGTAGACCTGTTTCGGCAGCCAACAATAACCTTTTCTCTCAGTTAATGAGTTACAGACCACAGCTGGTACCAGTTGCTCCATTACAGTCGGTTGCAAATAGACCTCCAAATGTTTATCAACGATATGTGGAAGACATGCCAAGATATCGCAGTGGGACCGGGACTTATCTACCAAACCCTGTAAGTTCGTCTCTAATTAAATCACATACATCATTTTGAAGATTTCAGTCTGTGTCCTAGTTATTTATTTAGTATGGTAAACACGAGACTAATGGATAGTGTATACAATCTTCCTCAATGAGAATGATTCACTAGATTTTTAATAGTTGCAAGTGTAGGAGTGATTATAATGCGTGTCTTCGTGAATAACTTTTCTTTAACGGTCTCACCATCCATCGTACATGTTGAATCCAGCCTCTTCAGAACCATTTTCCTCTAGTTTTTTTTTTTGGAATAGTTGAGAATCCATTTTTGGTTTAGCTATTAATGACTAGGGTTATTAGAGCTTAGAAGATTGTAACACAAAATTGTCAATATTGGTTTAATATCCTCTTCTAATACAAGATTATCAATATTGGTGTGTTTCAGAAAGTTTCTCCTAGGGATCGTCACTCTTCTGGTGGGAGAAGAGGAAATTATAACTATGACAGGAATGATGGCCACGGTGATAGAGAAGGGAACTGGAATGGGAATTCAAAACCGCGGGGAGGGGCTCGCAGTCACAATCGCAGCCAAAATGATAAGCCAAACTCAAGATTAGATCGCTATTCTTCCAATGATAGTCGAGCAGATAGATCTTCTTGGGGCTCTTACAGACACGATTCATTCTCCTCTTACCAGAATGGTCCTTTGCGCTCTAACTCTAACCAGAATGGCCCGCCTAATGTTGGTTATAGCATGTATCAGTTACCTCAGATGAATCCAGGTGGAGTGTCTACTAACGGACCTTCAGGGTCACCGGTTGTGATGCTGTATCCCTTTGAACATAATGCCGGTTTTAGCTCACATGGCGAGCAGCTTGAATTTGGATCTCTTGGTCCGGTAGGTTTCCCTGGGGTTAATGAACAATCGCATTTGGGCGAGGGTACCCATACGAGGGGAGCATATGACGAACATAGATTTCATGGCAGCTCTGGTCAAAGGTCTTCTCCGGATCAGCCATCTTCCCCACATCATCACAGGTATGCATCTATCATTACTCACGCATCTTGATTGGATATTCGTTGAACCACTCGCGTTTCTTGAATTTTATAGATACTACCCACCCATTCTGATTTGATATTCTTTGAACCACTTGTGTTTCTTTAATATTATCGATACTACTCATGCATTCTGATTTGTTATTCTTTGAACCACTTGTGTTTCTAGAATTTATTGATACTAAACTCATTCTGAATTGATATCCTTTGAATCACTTGTGTTTCTTTAATTTTATCGATACTACTCACTCATTCTAATTTGATTTTTTTGAACCACTTGTATTTCTTTAATTTTATCAATGCTTCTTGTCAAACAAGTTATTAATCAGTATCAATCAATCTTAACAGGAGGATTTAATTAGTTTGGCTGGCGACAAAAAAATGGCTTCATAAAGATGATTGCGGTCCCACTGCCGGTTTTGGAACTGTGGTCAAGAACGCTGGTTTGAGCTGCTGCGCCAAAGTGCCACCCGACAACAGAGTTGTGACCTGTTTGCACCATCCATGAAACAGAGCCGGGGCTATCCTCGCTTGGTTAGTAGTTCGTGTTTGTAAACCATATAAGTTGTCGTATTCTAGATGCAGGCGTGGCCATCTGCAACGATGTGGGAGCAATTTGCCCCGAGGATCATGAAATTTGACATTCTTTTCCCCACTTTTCTTACGTTAGGGAAGTGACATACTGTAATCTCATCCTAGTTAGAAGCTTTTAAGGTAAAATAAGTTAGAATTTGGGCTTTGGTTTGAACTTTTTTAGGGTCTAGGGGTTTGGATAATCAAATTATTGTGTATTAGGTACATCATCTTTATGGGTTATGTTTCAGTGTTCTAATATGAATGGCAAACCTAGAAAATTTTCAGCAGTCACTGCCCCCTTTTAATGCCATATTTACTTCTCCCCCTCTTTCAGTTCTTCGGTTCTTCTTCTACCCTTCCATTTGGTTAGAGTTTTGGATTTCCGACAACTAGAAGAATGGTGATTTTGCTGTTGAGGGCTGATGTCTTGTTTTTCACTTCTTTTAATTTTATACGGTTTAAATAATCGAGGCAAGCATTAGCAACCCTAGGTCATTGTTCTTTTATAGCTTCCTTGGGAGGGGAACAATGGCTGGAAACGGCTGCTCATACCCCGTAGGCTGATGAGCAAAAGTTGGAATTCGCTCGAGGAGGGGCTCACGTCTGATTAGCTAGGTGGTAAAGCAATAGCTTACCGACGTGATGATCAGTAGCTGGTCGGAGAAGATGATCAGCTACACTGAGATATGATCCAGACTCCTACGGGAGGCAGTTGGGAATTTCTCACAATGGGCGAAAACCTAACTGTTCTAAAGACTAAATCTAGGTAATGTCACTGTTCCAAGCGTTCATACAGACACGTTGATTATATCTTGTCTATGTGCTAAGCAGTTGCCAGATGGATCGATTATATTGGCAATTAATCGACCACCTAAGCAATCTAGCTGGCACACATTTTTTTGAAGTGAAATACTCCCTCTGTCCCAGGGCAAATTACTCACTTTATGACACTATTCTCTATTAATATTTGACCGCATATTTAAATAGATATATAAAAAATAATATTATCGTATGTGATACTGTTCAATTCTTCGTAACAAATAGTTTCTAGAAAGTAACTTTTTATTTGCCATTATTATACGTAATTAAACATATTAATGATCAAATATGTCTCGAATGGTGTGCAATGATTACCCTTTAATTTGCTCTGGGATGGAGGGAGTACAGATTTTACTGCACACGATCTGTACTTTTCTTGATGTATACATTCAAGGTACACAGAGCCTCAAGAATTCATACAATCCCTATAAAGTGTAAACAAGCAACAAAATTGAAAGATCATCCTCAAGAACAAGACCCAAGGGTTTAAATACATTCTGGCACAATGCAATAACCTACACCAGCGTTACTATCTGGTGCGCAACCCGGGGATGTTCTTCAGGCCCATCTTACCTAAGACGAGTTTGGGAATCGCGGGAGGGTTGTCCAATCCCATGCTCCGGCTGAAGTCATTCGCGAGCTCCACGAGTTTGTACTTATCTCTACCGACAGTTTTGTTTGAGTTGTAGTAGCCAAGCCACGCCTGATATGCTGCTTCTTTGTTTTTCATCTCCACGTTGGATAACGCCCGTTCAACCTGGCACAGAATTTCTTGTCAGAACTGAAAAGGACGCAAAATTTCCAGAAAAATGCAACAGCTACAGGCAAGTTCATACAAAAACTCAAACTTTACCTTCTTCTTGGTATCAGGATCGACGAGAGGTGGACTGGCCTTGGTTATAGGCAAGTCCTTGATAGTTGACAAGAAGAATTCTTCCCAAGGGGCTAACATTAATATGCCTTCTCCCTGTTTACCTTTACGGCCGGTTCTACCAAGCCGGTGAATATATTGCTGTCTGTCAGACGGAACACCAATCTACAATTTGAAGATGATACATACGCTTAATATGATATGCAGAATAGCGCGCAAACAAGATTGGTTCTGCGATATATAGAATAGCTTTTAGTTTACCTGAATAACGAGGGTGACATCAGGATAATCAACCCCACGGGCAGATACATCGGAAGTAACAAGAATTAGACCTTTTGACTTCCTAAATTCATCTGAAACCCTGGTTCTGTAGCTCTGTGGCTTTCTGGAATGGATTTCTCGAACATTCAGGTTCAGTTCGTTGAGAAGGTCAGCAACAAGCCTTGTGACCATTGCAGTCGTACAAAACACAAGAACCTGCAAAGTCAATAATCGGTAATGGGGATATTCAGATTCACGTGCAAATAAAGTCGTACAAATTTTCTTGTTTCAGAATTCCATAAATGATGCAAGAAAGATGTACCTTGAAATCAACATCAGCAGCCATATGTTCTTTAAGTAGCGCATAAAGAAGTGGAAAATGATTGTCCAGAGGTGTGACCATTTTCATCTATGAGATCTGAAATATTAACATAAAAGAAGTGAATGGATTTCAAATGTTAGTAGTTTTCTCAAAGCAAAACGCATTACAAATAAAATGGAAATCTATACACCAGAGCCAACTTGTGCATGAGTTTCTTCACTGCCTTTCTCGACTGTATTGACAAATTCATGATCTCTTTTCAATGCAATATGATAGATACTACGAACCTGCAATAAATTTGAAGGAGTATATTAGGGTTTCCCAGTTCATTCTGATTTAATTCTAAACGTGTAACAAATTGATAACAACCTCATGTGTAATGTTGTAGAGAAAAGAAGTGTCTGGCGTTGTTTTGGGATGGCAGATATGATTTTTTCAATATCTCTGTAGAAACCCATGTCTAATAAATGATCAGCTTCGTCAAGCACCAAGGCTTTAACACCCATCAATCGTTTTGCAAATCCGACAGTGTTCTTAATATGATCTTTGACTCTTTCGGGCGTCGCAATAGGAATGTAAGGTTCACAACGAAAGAAACAAAATAATGGTGACGATTCAACTCCAAAAACTTGGTTAAAAAATAATTCTTAGTGTGTAAATAAGTGGCAACAATAAACACATAGTTCTTGGCATGGATTTTCTTGCAATCTTTTTTGTTCCATAGCAAGGCTTGTGCCACCGATTACAACTTGAACTCCAATTGAAGGATGATATTTTAACAATGTATTGTCCTCTTTAGCTGCTTGACTGGAAAGCTCCCTAGTCAGGCAAATGATAAGAACAGTGATCGGTGGTCGCTTAGAATTCACTACTACTTCAATTGAAGGAAGCAGAAATTGAATGTCACCTAAACAAATGAGAAACTCATAGTTTTAATGAAGAAACAAGTAGTTTAGCAACGTGGATACAAATACAATTGTCTTACCAAGAATGCAGCTGTCTTCCCAGTTCCTGTTCCTGCATGGCCAGCACATCCTTACCTGCCATAACAAGTTATTATCAAAACAATGTCATCATCCTAAAATAAACAGGGAGAAATTACAACAATATCAAAGAGCAAGCCACATAAACATTGGTGCTAAATTGCTAATAGTCAAAGATTAATAAGCAGTGGCAATAACATCAGTTTACACTTTAGAGCAGCGTAAGCAATAGCACTTTTACAGGATGCTAATTTGTCACGATATTTATCTTTTCAACTCAGTAAGTAAAACACTTGGGATGGATCATGCATCTAGATATTATATTGCTACTGACCACAAATTCAATACTTACAATCCAGGTTTTCCTAACTTCAATAATAACTTGATCGTGATACAAAACCGTAAAGATGGTGGCTTTATATAATAGATATGCGACATTATACAAAACTCAGAATTAGGAACACCATTCAGAATCACATATTAAAATCACCTTTCAGAATCAAGGAAGAGTTGCCTCCTGTACCATAGTCATCTTCTCATATCCAACATCTTTGAGTGCTCTCAGTGAAAGAGGAGAAACAAAGCACTGTTCAAGTCTGTTGAGATTAGACAAGTTAGTAGTGAAAGCAAGATCATCAGTAAACCCGTTATCAAAATCCTACCACTATCTGCTGACAAAAAAACTGAACTTTATATAAACCAAGTTTCCTCACTTCTTCAATGTTGTAAGCATAAAAAATCAAGAAACAATGGGGTAAATAGAAAATTCAATTTAGTCATCCAGAACATCACAACAACAACTACTACAATAACAAAGCTTTCATCCCACTATGTAGAATCTGCTATATATATATCATATCTCATGATCATGTTTGTACAAGAATGTCCTCTTATCGAAATGGTAATCTATAAACTACATATTTCTGCAATTTTAGAAAGAAAAACAAGATCAAATCATGGAAAAACATAGCTAAAAATAATGAAACACTTTACTCTTCTGGGTAATCCACTGATACCAAATATATGTTCAACAGTGGGAGTATCCTCAAGACAATTGTTACCAAATCGAGGAATTTAAACCTCATTAAAGGTTTATTAGCATAATATTTCCATGCGAATGCGATATTTGTAATGGAAACAAGGCAATAGAATAACCTTCTTATCACTGAGATGCCACATAGCCACTTACAGAAAACCACTCCAACGTAGACATATCCTATGAGAGTGATTATTGGTTTTTCGGTAAATTGAAGATGGCCTAAACCATGCTCCACAACTTGAAAAGTTGGGATTGATTTAAACAACATATATGACATGTTTTTCTCAAGAAAACTAACCATATTAAGATGGAATTTTACCAGGGCAATAAGGTGATAAATATAGAAGACAAAGTCGTGGTAGTGAATGTTAATATCGCGCATGATTGTGCGCATCCAGCATATATTTTATACAAACAATGAATGTTAATATGTTAAATTATGCAGTAAAGGTGAAACTGTCTTATGTTGACAATAGTATTTAACAAACTTGAAGTGTAGAGTTTATGGCAAATACATTTGCATATATATTTTTGCAGAGTTCATGCTGCGGAGCTTTGTCTGAATGTGTTGACCAATCAGATTAATCACCACTTCGTTCTCTGCTCCAAGAGGTATCATAACACTAGCATATTTCATCGAGGGAAGTACGAACTTGTCAAAAGTAGACTTCACAAACTTAGAATACTAAAAATTATAAATGAATTATAGGAAGCATAACCTTTTGCTTCAGTTCAATCGGGTTCTCGATATGGTCATTTTTCCATAAAAACAATGCTCAAGTGATTCATCCAAAACTTTATCAAACACCAACAAACAAGAGAAATGAAATGGTAGATGATGTTCAGCACCCTAAGGTGAATATCATTCTCAACGCAAGAAAACTTACAAGCATCCTTCTATTTTTCTGCCAATGTTGTAGTTCCTCTTGTTTTGTGTGTTTTGGAACACCTTAATGTAGCTATGAGCTGCTCATTTTTCCTGTTAATGCTACCTTAGTATCTTTTCTTTCAAGAATTGCATTACAGATTGAATTAGCGCCTATGAATGTATAAATTACAGAATTAATAACTTATTTACAATGCAAAAGACACTCACCCAATTTCTCATGTATCTCCATTAGAACCTTGAAATCAGACACAAAGCAGAAAAAATGATTATTGACTGAGGCAATACATTAAACACTTTCTGCATTGCCAATGAAAATGCAAAAGAATTAGTAACGGAATTACAGGACCTCAAATATGAGATCACTTGGCAGCAGAACTTAACCCCGATTCTATAAAAATTAAATCTGATTACAAATATCCCAGTGGCAGGAGATCTGAAAGCATCAAAATCAACCAAGGGAACTGAAAATAAGAAGTTCAATATTGCAGCGGTTTAGGCTTCAATTGCTTCAGCGGAGTGCGATGAATTCCCTGCGTGAAAGACCAAAGTCGACTCCACATAAACCTAATCAGCCGGAAATTTAAAAATCCTTCAATATGTCGCTTCATTTGTGTTTAAATCCAGCGAACCATGATGAACCTGAAATTAAAGAAATCAGAGGTGTACAGGTTATGTAAAGAAAAGTAAGTGAAAAAATAGGGTGAAAGGCGATCGGCGTAGGCGGTGGACATAGGTGAAGAGTCGGCAGTGGACCCAACCAGTTAAAGGGTGGGAAATTGAG
Organism: Rubia occidens; assembly: GCA_032360425.1. Classification (NCBI taxonomy): domain Eukaryota; kingdom Viridiplantae; phylum Streptophyta; class Magnoliopsida; order Gentianales; family Rubiaceae; genus Rubia; species Rubia occidens. The sequence continues at coordinate 14,966,513 of JAUOBV010000008.1, forward strand.
AGTCGCTGGCTACCTTCGACCGTTTCTGTACCTGGAGTAACCGGTGGCAGAATTTGGTGAAATTATTCAGTACATCATGAACAAGGTAGAACATAATGCGACAGGATTCCAATTGGTAAAACGAGAAGAACAATTAAATTTGGGGATTATTGAAAGAAAATGGCAAGAACCTTATTCTCCTTCGATGCTATTATGCTTGCTTGAAAAGATGAAATTTCTTCCAGTCCTCAAAAATCCTATTCATCTCGAGAATAAGTTTACCTTCTTAAAATAGATCATGAAACATGTAACCTATGGATATGTTATGGTAAATTAAAAATAGCAATACAAACCCACACACCTTATAATGCCAGGATATGATGCATTCACCACAGTGAATAACATCGAACACACCACTCGGGAAGGGGAGACAATGCGATGCTAATGGACTAACTACCGTTGGAAAACCACCTTGGAGAGCCAACCACGCTAGGTCCAACATGTCATCCTTTATACCTAGAGTAAGTGTGAAGACATTGTTTTGATTAAAGATGCCAGAAAGCTTGAATCGGTGCACCCAAAATCCAGCACTACATGAATAAGAAGCACTATATAATCACCCATGACAATATCTGCATGGTTTCGGCCTAAAGTAATTCACTAACATATCAACTTCAACATATACAGGCACAAAAATGTCAGCATGATAAACTTAAATATTGGCAATAGCTATTACTTATCTCATAAGTAAATAAATATGTGGTTAGCTAGATCTTTAAGAGCTTCTCCAAGCAACAACCTTTCAGTTTCAATCATGATTGATTCTTTCCATCCTACCTACACATAAAGAAGCTCTATAATTCAGACAAACATTTTATTCCATGTAAACTACGTGTATCTTTATCAAGTTTTCCATAGATTTATGAGTTAGCAGTAGGAGCATTGTTGAAGTTTGCAATGACAAACTTGTCATGATAACTGCATAAGCATCAGAACATTCATAGGATGCGGAAATAAATAAAATTTTCATATATTTGTTAATTTCTTAGATGGTTAAAATTTCCTATAGGTATTTTGTCATTATATATGTGTTTGTACTATATGTCAAAAATATCCAATCTAATTAGCTTAGGCTGATAACTGAAGGTGATGAAGAACATCAACGACGTTGCAGTTAATATTGCACCATCCGATGCATGGAAAATTTATTGAATAATCATTAGAGACCCTTCATTATACCTAGTGAGTTTTCATATTTGAGTTATATAATACAATAGTATCATGCAAACATGGAAAAGGAAATGGTCAATATATTTATTGTTCTTTGCCCATGAAAATTGGTGACATAGGAAAAGGATTTACTACTTTCATAAACTTTTGGCAACTATCTTATTTAGCATCAATCAACTAACTATAGCATACACGTTCAAACTTGGGCACTCATACCAGCAGAAGTTGAGGAACAAATTAACTACAAAAAGGGAATTCATCACGTCTTAAAGAATTTAGTAAGCCTTTATAGAACTACTTCCCTATGATACATAATGGCATACATACATTTTGGGCAAGAACAATGCGTACATATTAAGATGGGAGCAGTGTTCTAAAAATCGGTCCCAGGCGCTGGGCTCCTGGCTTCCGCCTCGCCTAGTGCTAGGCGGTCCGATTATGCATTTTTGCCGCCTGGAGGCCGCCTAGGCCCGCCTAGGACCGCCTAATCCCGCCTAGACCGCCTAATCCCGCCTGGACC
>JAUOBV010000008.1:14971430-14981741 GCA_032360425.1 Rubia occidens
CTAGAAAGAACCCGCCACTGCACGCGGATAGTGGAGGGCTTCCGAAATTCAAAACGAGCAGGAACTCTGAGGTTGATGACCGGAGCGTATTGCCTCACTGGCGGATCTAGGGTGGGGGCACTGGGGGCACGTGCCCCCACTGACCCACCCTTAATGTTTGGTAGTACCTTTTTAAAAATTAATTGTATATTCCGTTTCTTAATTATAATTTTTTCTTTTTTAAAAATTTTTCAAGACATGTTTGGTCATCGATAACTTTAAATTCATATAATAATTTTTTAGTGTTTTTAGTATATTGATAGATTTTCAGTAGCAATTTTAAAGAAGTCTATTAGTGGTACAAAATACTCACATTATTACTTCTTTAAGAGTCCGTTTGCACCCTCCTTGTTTTAATCAAAATTTATTTCGAGATAATTTGCAAGAAAATTATAGACGAGTGGAATTTACTTTATATACTGCTTAATAATGTACTAATCAAGTGCAATGGAATGAAATGTTTCTTTTTCAATCCATGATTGTCTTGTTGAATTAATCGGGGGAAAAAGTCTTATTGAACTACTGAAGAAAGGGTTATTAAACTTTATCAAAATATAAAAAAATTATTGTAATATTATATTATTTATACTAAGATTTAAATTTTATTAATATATTATATTTATATTATATATTATATATTTTTAATATACCATTAAATATAATTAGTGTGCCCCTACTGAATTTATTTTCTAAATCCGCCACTGTTGGGAGTTGGGATGAAATGGGAGTGCATATACTGTTCTTATGAGGGCTGTTTGTGTTTTTTTTAAACCATCAGTAAGTTTGATAAGAGTAATCAATACACTGAGAAATCTCACTGAAATGTTGAATTGTATGCTTAGGTTTATGGCATTATGTTGAAATAAAAAAACCCTAGAAAGATTGCAAGATTAAAATCCTGAAAACCCCCCAAAAAACCTAGAAAGATTGAAATCTCACTGAAATGATTCTCTGCAACTGCACTCGATACCAATTGGTTTTGAGATGGAGTCCCATGTATTAAGGTTTAATAAAAAGTTTAGGTTTTGTTGAATTTCTATTTGTTGGTGCTCAGGTTTGAGGACTGGAGACCAGTGAGATCAGAAACCCGGTTTTCCACAAGAAATGGACCGATTTCTCCCACTGAGAAGGCTAGTTTGAGTAGCATTCTCAGGAGGGGATTTGAGAAGGGTTCTGAAAGGATGAATACCTTAAAGAAGTCACTGAATCATTGTCCTACAGCAAGTAGGAGGAAGAAAGTTCTTGACCCTCAGGACTCATTTCTTCAGCTGTGGAACAAGATTTTCGTGGTTTCTTGCATTCTTTCAGTGTCATTGGATCCCTTGTTCTTTTACATCCCTGTAATCGATACCCACAGGAAATGCATTGGTTTGGACAACACGTTGAAGATCATCGCGTGTGTTCTTCGCACATTGACTGACTTGTTCTACATGATTCACATTTTCCTGCAATTTCGCACGGGATACATCGCGCCATCTTCCCGAGTATTTGGCAGGGGGGAGCTCATTGAGGATTGTTGGGCTATAGCGAAGAGATACTTGTGTTCTTACTTCATTGTTGACATTTTAGCTGTTCTTCCATTTCCTCAGGTTAGTCCATTCTGATTTCTTGAATCTGATTCACCATTTCAATGGTACTGAAGTTTGAATATGTTTTTTTTTTAGGTTGTGGTATTAATGATAGCCCCTAAACTTCATGCTCCTACTTCATGGATCACGAAAAAACTGTTGGAATTTGCCATTTTCACGCAGTTGGTACCTAGAGTTTTTCGGATATATCCTATGTACAAGGAAGTAACGAGAAATTCTGGGATGTTCACTGAAACTCCGTGGGCTGCTGCTGCTTTCAATCTGTTTCTATACATGCTAGCAAGTCATGTAAGTTCACAATCTTTCAGAAATCACAACTTTTTTAGGCATAATTTAGTACCTAAAGGCTTTAGTTGTTGCATATGTAAGTAGAAGATACCAAGAATCGAGTTAAGTTGAACTTAATGCATTCTGCATTGCATGTTAGAGCCTTAAAAAGACGATAACTTGACCATAAAATGCTTGAAAAACTCGATGAAAATATGTTTCTGTTCATATACTAGGTTCTTGGAGCATTCTGGTATTTGTTCACCATAGAACGGGCCGATTCATGTTGGCACAGAGCCTGTAAGAGACACGATTGCGAGCCTCACGCTTTTTACTGTGGCGCAATGCGTACAAAAGACTATTCGTTTCTTAACTCTTCATGCCTTCTCCCTGATCCTGACAAGATTGAACAGAAAACAGATTTTAACTTTGGCATATTCCTTGAGGCTCTTCAGTCTGAGGTGGTTGTAAAGCGGAAGTTTTGGGAGAAGTTCTTTTACTGCTTCTGGTGGGGATTGCGAAATCTGAGGTATGTCTGTCCTTAGAGTTTGATGATAATAACAACTGAACTGAACTGAACTGAAGTGGTTGTCTTAAGACCACTCAAAAGCTATGGTGGATTGCTGATACAAAGCCATATTCTGTCAATTTTCTTAAGCATAAACTCTCTTTCTACTATGAATGCACTTTTAGTCAGTTATTCAATGTTTCATTTCATTTCCTTTTAATATCTTTTTCAGTTCTCTGGGGCAAAACCTTAAGACAAGTATGTTCATCTGGGAGAATGTCTTTGCAATCGCCATTTCGATCATTGGCTTAGTCTTGTTTGCATTGCTTATCGGAAACATGCAGGTAAAACAGCGATTTCTGATCCAATATTACTTCCTCAAACTTATGCTGTTGAGACATTTTCTTGTTCATATGATAATTTCTGTTTTTCTGGATTATAAACTGAAATGCTCGAAATGTTGCAGAAATATCTTCAGTCTATGCATGTTAGAGTGGAGGAAATGCGGGGAAGAAGGCGCGATGCTGAGCAATGGATGTCCCATCGCATGCTCCCCGAGAATCTGAAGAAGCGGATCAGGAGGTACGAACAGTACAAATGGCAGGAAACAAGAGGTGTTCAGGAAGATGCATTAATAAAAAATCTGCCTAAAGATTTGAGGCGAGATATCAACCGGCATCACTGCTGGGCTTTACTGACAAGAGTATGATTCTTTTCGAGCAACTTTCTTTGTCTGTGTTTAGAATTTTGATATCTTTTCTCAAATGGTACCTTAAATTGGATGCATCATGGCTAACATGTGCCAATGTTCGAGAAAATGGATGATTCCTTTTGCAACTTTCTTTGTCCGTGTATAGTATTTTGATATCTTTTCTCAAATGGTACCTTAAATTGGATGCATCATGGCTTACATGTGCCAATGTTCGAGAAAATGGATGATTTCTTTTGGCAACTTTCTTTGTCTGTGCTTAGTATTTTGATATGTTTCTCTCAAATGGTACCTTGAAATGGATGCATCATGGCTTATAGGTGCCAATTTTCGAGAAAATGGCTGATTCATTTTGGCAACTTCCTCTGTCTGTGTTTGGTATTCTGATATATTTTCTGATGTATCATGGCTTACAGGTGCCAATGTTCGAGAAAATGGATGACCGGCTGCTGGACGCGTTGTGTGCCCACCTTAAACCAGCTCTGTACACCGAGAACAGCTGCATATACCGCGAGGGAGATCCAGTTGATGAAATGCTGTTTCTCATGAGAGGCAATCTCTTAACCACGACGACCAATGGTGGAAGAACCGGTTTCTTCAACTCTGTGAATCTCGGGGCAGGCGATTTTTGTGGAGAGGAGCTTCTCACATGGGCTCTGGATCCCAACTCCAGCTCCAGCCTTCCTACCTCAACCAGAACAGTCCTAGCAGTGAGAGATATGGAAGGTTTTGCTCTAAAAGCCGATGATCTGAGGTTCGTCGCCTCCCAGTTTAGGCGTCTCCACAGCAAAAAGCTACGACACACCTTCAGGTCAGTCATCCCAGATGAAACTCAACACTCTTTCATATTTCAGCAGTGGGCTCGAAAAACGTCTGATCTAAATATTTTTAATCAAGGATAGTTTAAACTGATGAAAAGTTGATATTTTGAATGTATTCATTATAACAAATCAAAACAAGAAAGTAATGTGAGTGTTGAAATGATCTAAAAGATATCAAGTAGTGCAAATGAGTGTTGAAATGTATGTGTGAACTTACTAAATCTGACACTCCAGATCAAAACCTCACATTCTGACTGATGGAAAGTTGATATTTTGAAATTATCTGTTATAACAAATCAAACAAGGGAGTGATGTATTGTTCATCTCAGGTTCTACTCTCAACAATGGAGAACATGGGCAGCTTGCTTCATACAAGCAGCATGGCGGCGCCATTGCAGGAAGAGGCTCGAGAAGTCGTTGTGGGAGGAAGAAGACAGATTGCAGAGTTCCATAGCTGAAGGAGGAAACCTAACCAGCTTTGCTGCTACCATTTATGCTTCCAAGTTTGCAGCAAATGCGCTTCGTGCATTGCGCCGAAACCATCCTCATGGCTCTAAAGTGTCTCCCTATATGCCTCCTTTGGTGCCTCAGAAGCCAGCAGAACCTGATTTCTGCACAGAGGATGGGATCATGTAGCTATGGAAAATGACCAGATTTTTGTGTAAAGAATCAAGAAAATAACCCTTTAATAAACCTTCTAAGCTCGCAATAGCTTAGTTTGTTGCATAGTTAAAGAATGTAGTTATTTCGGTTCTTCTTGATTCTTTCGTTCTCCTAAAACTGACATTTTATTATTAAAAACAATCTTTTCATATAAGGTGAAATGTATTAAGAGAATTAAGTTGAGAGATTAAAAAATTTAATGATAACTATAATCCATTATTGTTTGAATGATCATTATTAAAAACTGCTCACAACTTGAATAGTTAGATGTCATTTCAATTTGGTGGATCGTAATCGAGTCAATATCATAATATGTTACTTTTACGATTTATACATTTATATGTACATACTATTGCAATTGAGAATTGACCCAATTTTATTGAATTAACCATTAATAACTAGTTTATAATTACACCAAATTCCAATTATTCTATAATAAATTGACTCACCTTATATGAGTATATCTGACTACAAAAATTGATTTTCTTATCCCTAATTCTAGCTCTCTATTACGGGTCGGGTTGTATCAGTAAAACTGTAAAACGGATTGAGGGACTTGGTCAGTCTCAAAGGAGCAAATTTACTTGGAAAATTTGATTTTCACCCAAAAATGTTGGCCCTTCAATTGCTATCACCTGGAAAAATTCCCATGCTGAGTAGGAAAAACAGGGGAAAGAACACTGTTTTTCCCTTCCTATCAGGTAAAAATGGTTTCTTTTTTGTTGTAGAGCTCACTACATTGTTTGATGGAGCATGAAAAATCTGTTCTTTTTTGTTTTTGATTTGATGAACTATCTGAAACTCTAGATAGTTTGAACTCTTGCTTCTGTCCTCTTTAGTAAATTGAACCTTGAATTATTTCAGAATCTGGTTAAAATGAACCTTGTTTGGAACAAGTGATGTAATAATCATAATCATATTGCTCATCTTAGGTTATACCCTCAACAATGGAGAACATGGGCAGCTTGCTTCATACAAGCTGCCTGGCGCTGCCATTGCGAGAAGAAACTCGAGAAGTCTTTGTGGGAGGAAGAAGATAAATTATAGGGTGCTAAAGCGGAGAATGCTCTACGAGCATTTCTGCCTCAGAAGCCAGCAACTTGTTTTCAACGCAGAGGATGGATCATGTACATATGGTGGAGAGGGACTACATGGTAAAGAAATCTCTACCTTTCTGACTGAGTTGTAAGATTTCCTGTATCTTTTTCCATTTGTAATTAATATTTTTGTTACTGTAATAAGAGAACAACTTAGTGGAAAACAAACATCTCAAATATGAACTGAAGTAATTTTGCAGTTCTGGGTGACATATACATGTGTGGCTGTGTTCATTTTATCTCATAAAAGTCAGAAGTTTTTACAAAACAGTTACGAGAAGTTTTGGCATAAAATGAAGTCCTGCAGTTGACCTGTCTTTCCAGCAAAAGTCTCAGCCTTGTATTATTAGTACTACTAAGGGACTGGTTCCATCTGCATGGGAAGTTCATTTGGTGGAAATGATGTTCACAATATAAAAGGAAAGCATCTTGCTAAGTATTAATTTGATTCTTTTCCCATTACAAGTCTACAAAAAAGTCTTCCGTGTTCCTTGTATGGCACCAGATCAGCCGCCGTGTGTCACCTCTCAAAAATATGGGTCATTCGATTGCGACTACTGGGAAACTTCTCAACACTGAGTAGAAAAAACAGGAAAAGAGGCTATATTTCCCTTCCTCTTTTAGGCTGGTTGATTTGGTTGTTGTATGCAATGATTTTATATGGATCTAGAGAGTGGCATCATCAGGTCAGTACATTGTTTTTCGGAGCAGGAAGATCCGTAGATAGTTTGAACTCTTACTTGTTATTTCTAGGTTGTTGTAAATGTGTTTGTGTGTGTGCTAGTTGTTTTTCCGACAGTACATTGTTTCCGGGAGCATGAAAATCAGTAGATAGTCTGAACTTTTATTTGTCATTTCTAGAATTGTAGTAAATGCGTGCATGTGTTGGTTTTTCGACGGAGATATTTAAGGATTAGGAAGTGGTGTCAGAGGTAGCCTGATATGGGATTCCATAGTTCATTTAAATTGTTTATTGGTGCATGAGAAATCAGTTATCCTGCTTTGATGAACAGATCGAGGAATTCTCTTCATCAGCCCTCAACTCAAACTGATCAGCCAGGAAATAAATCAGGTGGCGGTACGAAGAAAGTTCTTGATCCTAAGAATCCAGTTCTTAGGAAATGGGAAAAAATTATAGCAGGAATTTCTGTACTTTCCCTCCTCCTCGTGGACCCCATGCTCTTGTACATCTTTGTATATGATAAGAAGAAGACGTGCGTTGATATAGATTACAATTTGACCATCTTCGTTTGTGTTTTTCGATCAGTGCTAGACATATTCTACTTTTATGATTTTATCTTGCAATTCAAACGCCGCTCGAATTTCCTTCGCTTCCTTTCCATCTGGGCTGCTCTTCCCCTCCCCCAGGTAATTGTCCATTCACATCATGAAACACTTACCATATTATATGATTCCATGTGCAAATATTGTACTATACATTCTGAAATTTTTCTTCAGGTGGCATTCTTATTTGCCACCATCTGTCATGATTGCTCAATTGCAGCTTTTATTCCTCCTGTATGGCATAAAATTTTTTAAGCTCAGTCTGTATTACATAGATTTAACGAGACATTCCAGGCTGCTCCCAAAAAATCCAGGGCATGGTGCTGCAGTCAATCTTCTTCTCTGTATGCTAGCAAGTAATGTACGTTCCTCCAAAACATTTAATGTTCATGAATATGTGATTTGTTTGCTAGTTTTAACTTTTAACTGCATTTTCAAATATAGATAAGTTTAGAGATACATGTGCTGATGCTTTATGTTCTAAATAGATAGTGAATGCAAATGTATATGTTAGGCACTCGGAGCATGCTGGTACTTTGGAACAATATATGATGTAGCTAGATGCTGGCGTAAATCCTGTACTGAACATCATTGTGATTATCGGGGTTTGTACTGTGGAGTTCAACGTACAGGAGACTATTCATTTCTGGATTCAAGTTGCCCTCTCCTTGAACCCAATGAGATAAAGCAGTCATCAGATTTCAACTCTGGCATGTTCCTTGAGGCTCTTCAGTCCGGGCTGTTGGAAAAACAAAATCGTTATCAGAAGTTATTTTACGGCTTCTGGTGGGGGTTGCGAAATTTAAGGTCTGACCTTTTAGTTTGATGATGATCATGCTTTCTGTTCTTCTGTCTCTGGTGCTAGGGTTCTTTTGCTTAAGTTTGAACTAAGATACACTTCATGCGCCTTGCATCTTGAGGATATCCTGCAATTATGGGACCATCGTATTTTTGTTGAAATTTCAAATTTGTTTGAGCATGGACCATCTTTCTTTTGCTGACACGGATCTGGATCCTAATCTACTGTGCATACACTTGTAGTCAGTGATTCACTAATATACTTCCTTCCATTGTGAGAATTCGATGGTTTCTCTTTCATTTCATTTTCAGTTCCCTTGGACAAAACATCAGGACGAGCAATTCTCTCAGTGAGACCATCTTTGCCACCGCCATATTAATCACTGGCTTATTTCTGTTTGCTGTGGTCATTCACAGCATTCAGGTAATAGCTTGGAGATATTTTAGATCCATGCTGCATTCATTTTCATGTTAATGCTTCCTCTTATTCTCAGCTGTAGTGGCAGCTCCCACTATGTCGTAGTTGGTAACTTATCAATTTCTGATTCCCCGGTTGGGAACCAACATGCTCAAATCCTGTTGTTACAGAATTATGTGAAATCCCTCCTTGCAAATGACAAGAAAAGGCAAGCTCTTGCGCGAGAAAGGGACAAAATAGAGCAGTGGATGTCCTCTCGCATGCTGCCTGAGAATCTCAGGCAGCGGATTAGAGATTGCGAACAACACAAAGCGCAAGAAACCATAAGCGTTGGGGTAGATGCCCTGATCAAGAATCTTCCCAAGGATTTGAGGAGGGATGTAACCCATCACCTCTGTGGGCATGTACTCATCAAAGTAAGTTCATCTTTACACATCTGTTTTTAGCATTTTCTTTGTTCATCTCGCGTCTCCCCTAAAAATGGATCTATGATTTCCATAGGTGCTAATGCTGGTGAAAATGGATGATTGGTCGATTGATTATTTATACAATCATCTTGAACCAGTACATTTCACTGAGAATGAATACATGTGTCTCGAGGGTGATCCAGTTAATAAAATGCTCTTTCTAACTCTGGGCAATGTACTAATCACGAGCACCGATGTTGGAAGAAGAACTTGCCTCTCTGTTGATTATAGGCTTGGTGATTATTTTGGAGAAGAGCTTATACCGTGGGCTTTGGATCCCTATTCTGGCCTTCCAACTTCAACCATAACAGTCCAATCGGTGAAAGATGTCGAAGGTTTTTCTTTGAAGGCTGATCATCTGAGGTTTCTGGCTTACCAGTTTCGACGTCTCAACATTGAGAAAGTCCAGCACATCTTCAGGTAAGCTGTACAAATAGTTGCTACCAATAGTTCGATTCAGTTGCCCAAATATTTGATGTTTTTGTTGTGGAATAGTAAAATTTTGATTTTTCCTCAAAATGGTTTTGGAGGACTGGATGAATGAAATGGCTACGGAATTTTAATAGCTTTTCATCTTATAGGATTGGCTATATAGACCATAGCTCGCCACTGTGTTTCTAGTCTAATTTTGAGTGACATTTAGATCTTCTCTTTCCAAGCTTAATTTGTTCTCGTCGTTCTAATTTTCTACATGTCTCACTGGGCATCTAGGGATCTCCTATGCATATTTTCAGCTTGTGCTGTGCTAATATATGTTCATTTACCTCACTTTTGAGTCTGACTATGTGCATGTATCTCAGGTTCCACTCCCAGCCATGGAGGACATGGGCAGCTCGCTCTATACAAGCAGCTTGGTGCCATAATCGCTGGAAGAAACTTGAGAAGCCCTTGCGGGAGAATGAAGATAGACAATGGGTTGTCCAAGACGAAGTTGGAACCTCAACCAATACTTCCACCACTTCTGCATCCAACTTTGCTGCAAGTGCGCCACGCGCATTTCATCATCAGAAGCCACCCGAACCCGATTTCTGCGCTGAGACTTCAAGGCAGTAGGTATGGAGTTAAGAAGCCTTTGCTAGTGCTGAGTGGCGGCCCCTAGTTTTTTGTTGTTTTTGGTGAAATTCCTAGTAATTAATAGCTATAGACCGAGCAGGATGGTGAGATATGATCCACACATATAGTGGGAATAATCACTTATTGATTGTTGTATGTGATAAGTCGAGTGACCTGAGATTTTATAGGTAATCCTGTTTTCAAGGAAAGTGGTGATATGGGACTATTTCTAATTCAACATGTAGAATGGATGCTTATCTAATCACTCATTTGTGTAGATATTCAGAAGCATAATAGCTGGCTTCCAGCCTTCTTGTACTGGAAAAAGGATGTTTTACATGATCAAAACTAAGTGGACATCTTAACAAACATCTAAAGTAAGCTAGGGATGTTTAACGGTTGCTACAAAGTTTAGTTTGTTGCACAGCAACTCAGTACATCCACTAAATGTGTCTGTTATAGAGAGTGATGTACTGTTCATCTCAAGTTCTACTCTCAGCAATGGAGGACATGGGCAGCTTGAGAAGTCGTTGTGGGAGGAAGAAGACAGATTGCAGAGTTCCATAGCTGAAGGAGGAAACCTAACCAGCTTTGCTGC
>JAUOBV010000008.1:15013699-15023813 GCA_032360425.1 Rubia occidens
ATAGCGATTTGTTCACGTAAAAAGGAAATAAATTTATATACCGTGTAGAAAGTTCACTAAAAATGGTCCCTCCATATATATATTCTGCCCGCTGGGCCCCGAAGAGGCGAGCTGCCCTACTCTCCACAAAAAAAGACAGTTAATTAATTATCCTAAACATCAAATAAATGGGGGAAAAAAAAACTAGTCTGTAATTTCGTGCCATTTTGTAATTATATTAGCCAAATACCTTGAAGATATTATTTTCTAAAAATATTAAAAAATAAAACAAACATTGAGAAGGCAACTGGGTATCAGAAACAGCCATAAAATGCCATAATTTTTTCTGACTCTTAAATCTCAACCCTTCCTACCTTATCACACCATCTCTTCTTCATCTCCTTCGTTCTCATCTTCACCATTTTCTCCAGTCCATTTTCAAACCATAAATCTTATCAACACTTTTAGTTCAAGACTCTGATAGCACAAATAACGTAGCTTAACTGCAACGAGTTCTTAAATGGTGCTGCATTAAATTCCTCCATCTCCATCACTCTCTTTTCAATTGGAGTTCTATCCAAAAAATCTCCATTTTGGTATATTTCTTGGCTTTTCTTGGCTGCGTCCAAGTATAACGATGGCGCCGAAGAATGGTAGAGGCAAGAGCAAGGGGGACAGGAAGAAGAAGGAAGAGAAGGGTGTGTTAAGGTTGTTTCGTTATTGATTCCGAGTTCGAGAAACAGACACTCGTTTACGAGAAACGAGCGTCTGTTTCTCGAACTCGGATTGGTTAATTTCTTTCACCAAGGGTGTGAGTGTGTGTTTTATCTGTTTGCAGTTCTTCCTGTTGTAATGGACATAAAGGTGAACCTCCCGGACGAGGCTCACGTCGTGCTGAAGGTTTGTTCATTCACTTATTATTGTCGTTAATTAAGTTTAGTGACTATTGCATGGTAATGACTAAGGAAGTACTATGTATCCACGGTTCGATTCAAGTTTCATCGTAAAACTCAAATTGAAGTGCCGATACATAGTTGTTCATCACTCGTTATTTAAGGGTCGTTCAATTGCTGAAAGTGGATTTTGAAAAACGCAGTTTATATCTGTTTGAAAACGTTTAACCATCTGTCCTCGAATTGTAAACACGATTTTGGATTCACATCTTAAATACTTCATTTTGACTAAACAGGATTGCAAAAGAGCTAAGAAGTGATTAGTTTTTGGTTTTTTTTGTTGCATTTTCATTTGTATTATGATAATTGTGGTATCTTTCTCACCAACCAAAATCTCCATTTTCTCAAAATTCCTCCTCCATAACCAAACAGTAACCCCACCTCGAAACTTCTATCCACAAGGCATAGGAAATTCAGAAAAGAAAGCAACAGCACGACAATTTATTAATTTTAAATAAAAAAATATTATAAATATTTCCTAAATTACAATTACTAACTAGTCTTATCACGTGTGGCGCATGCTTAACCTTGGAGGTTTTATTTTATTGTTTTTAGTTGCTTTTGAACCAGGGACACTGTAATAAAAGTATTTTAATTTTGGTGAAGAAGTTAAAATTTATAATTTAGTCAAACATCACTTATGGAAATTTAAAAACAAGCATTTGACTAATTAGCTTTCATTGTACTAGTGACCGTGAAATGTTGCGTACTTGTTTAAACTGTTTTTAATTTCTTATTTTGGAAGCGGCAAAGGCATAACATATTACTCCATCCGTCCCAGCTAGATTTGCACTGTCACCATTATCACGTTGTTCAAGAAAATATTTGACCGTTAATATCTTTACCTACGTATAATAACGGTGAATAAAAAGTTGATATTTAGAAACTACTTGTTACGGCGAATTAAACAATATCATATACGATAATATTATGGTTCATAATTCTATTCAAATATGCGGATAAATTCTGATAGAGAATAGTGTAAAAAAAGTAGAATTGCAAATAGAGCTGGGATGATTACTTTGACTTTCCTCTCAAAAAGGACAAAATTATGTATACTTTTTACACGGAATCACTGAGAAAAAGAATCACATTTGCACTAAAATCTTATCTAGTATTGTGAAATTTATAATTTGATTTAAATAATAAATTAGTAATTATAGCTCTCTTAATTTAACAAAATTTTGAAATGATATTATTTAACTTGGTCTATTAATCTTATTTTACCCTACGTTTAATTTTAGTTCAATTCGATTCAGTAAAAAATTTACTTGGGAAAACACAGACTGATCGATTACTTTTAAATATTTTTACAGGGTATTTCGACGGACAGAATCATCGATGTTCGCAGATTACTCTCCGTCAACACGATGACTTGTCACATTACAAATTTTTCACTATCTCACGAGGTGATTAAATTATAAAATTCAAATTTAATTATTTTATATATTTCAAATTCATTTTTTTCCAAATTCATTTTTATTAAATATATTTATTGGATTCTGAGTGGGCCCATTTTAAAATATTTTGATAGGTAAGAGGCCCACAACTTAAAGACATTGTGGACGTTTCGGCTTTGAAGCCTTGTGTTCTCACACTAGTAGAGGGTAAGCCCAAGCCCACCTTCTATACGACGTCGTAATAATGCAGAACCTTGATTGATTGAACGGTGTCGTATTATTCGCAGAGGACTACGATGAAGAGCCCGCCACCGCGCACGTGAGGAGGCTGCTCGACGTCGTCGCATGCACGACGTGTTTTGGGCCGTCGTCGGCGACGGCGAAATCCGCCGATAAGAACAGCCGTCCGGAGGTTGAAACCAAGACCTCTTCGAAGAAGTCAAGTAAGTCTCGCGGAGGCAACGACAAGTCTTCGCCACCGCCTACGCCGCCGCCGGTGCAGGCAACTTCTCCTACTTCACCGGCGTCGAAGGATTCCGGCACTGTCGACATAGAAGGTGAGACGAATGGTGCTTTCCCTAAGCTCGGACGCTTCTACGAGTTCTTCTCTCTTTCGCATCTCACGCCGCCAATTCAGTGTAAGCAAGCTTTGAATTAATCATTAGTGTCCATTAATTTGCAACTTGAGAGCTTAATTTTTACTCAATTGTATTCCGTGTGCTGAATTTTCATGATAATTACAGTTATTAGGAAAGGAACGCGGCGATTGGAGGATGATCAGAGCTTAGGAAATGATTTCATTTTCTCTCTTGAAGTAAGTCTGTTGATAATTTTTCTGTTCACGGTTTTCTACTTGATAACATTATTACATATATTAAATTTGATTTGGATCAGGACTATGATTCTCGAATAGATTAGTTGGAGTTGTTAATGTGTTTTTAATTTTGTGACGAAAACAGGTAAAGCTTGGCAATGGAAAGTTGATCCTCGTGGAAGCTCGGAGAAAAGGATTCACTAGCAACGGGAAGCAGCAGATGTTGTGTCACAATCTTGTTGATTTGTTGAGGCAACTCAGTCGAGCATTTGATAATGTTAGTCGACCACTCTGTCTGAATGCGAATATTGTGATAAATGGCTGTTTCTGTGCTTGTCAAATCCATCTGAAATCACACACACAGACACACAGATTTAATGTGAAGTTTAAGACCTTTCGATCTTTCTGTGTGCATTAGAATACGGTTGTCGTGCCTCAATGTAATGTACTTGGAAGTGTTTTCTTTTTCTTATTATGAATGTTGCTGAATAATATTTGTAGTTTAAATTACTGAAATAGTTTCCCAAAACATTTTTCGTTTCCCAAATTGGAACCAAATAGGTAATTACTGAAACCTCCAATTTTCAGTGGGGATTCTTAAGTGCTCTTTTGTGGAATACCGCGCGTTACAATTGACGAAACAATGTTCCTTTGTACCTTTCTTTCATGAGATCAATCTTGGTCCATTAGATGCTTCTAGAATCTCTCACTTGGCTGATCGTAGTGTTCTGGAGAGCTTGACATTGTTTATTTCTGTTTTACAGGCCTACGGTGATCTAATAAAAGCTTTCTCCGAGCGAAACAAGGTAGTAAATTATTTGTATATGTTTTATCTTCTTTTTAAGCCGTTGCATTACTTAATTTCTGGGACTCGGCTTGAACATTCCTTCTATTTTATGATTAGCTTACCATTTTATACTATCTATAAAGTTACAACATGACAATTTTGCAGTTTGGAAATCTCCCTTACGGCTTCAGATCCAATACATGGCTTATCCCCCCTGTAGCTGCACTGTCACCTATTGTTTTTCCACCTCTTCCCGTAGAGGATGAAAAGTGGGGAGGAAATGGTGGAGGCCTAGGTAGAGATGGAAAATGTGATCTGCTACCTTATGCGAATGAGTTTTCATTTCTCGCTTCTATGCCATGCAAGACACCAGAGGAAAGACAGATTCGAGACAGAAAAGCTTTTCTTCTTCACAGTTTGTTTGTGGACGTTGCCATTTTTAGAGCGATTTCTGCTATAAAACAAGTAATGCAAAGACCAAATGTGGCTCATTCTGGTCCAGAAATTGAAGTTCCATATGCAGAGAGAATAGGGGATTTATGCATATCTGTCACTCGCGATTCTTCCCATGCTAGTTGCAAACTAGATACAAAGATTGATGGAACTCAGGCTACTGATGTATCAGCAACAAAACTAATTGAAAGAAACCTTCTGAAAGGGATAACTGCAGACGAAAATACAGCTGCTCATGTAAGAGAGCCATATATAATTTACGATGAATATGACTGAAAATTAGTCTGAATTGCTCCTATGCAGTTGTCTAAGTGTATAAATATCTATTTACAGGACATTGCCACTCTGGGTGTTATCAATGTAAGGTGTTGTGGCTACATTGCCACAGTGAAAGTACGAGGGATTGAGGCTAAGAAGGATGATCCTCCTGTGCAAAAAATTGAACTTCTTGATCAGCCTGAAGGCGGGGCTAATGCCCTCAACATTAACAGGTTTACCCACGGGATCATGTGGAGAATTATTTTCCAAAAAGCAGTAACTTATATATTTTGCATGTTCTTTATTGTTTTGTTTATGAAGAAGATGCATTTCATGAAACGTTTAAAGTGATTTATTAGGATGATCGATAACTGCTCACAAAGAAATAATGAAGATTGAAACCAAGAACAGAAGAAAAACCCATATGTAGAAAAATGCTGGCTGAAAATTGACTTATCTTTCTGACTGTATTAGTGATATTTATGGTTGATAGGTACCTTGCAACCTTGGTAACTTTCATCACTTGTTAAAAACATCTCTGTAGTTTCTTAACTTCGAGGCTTGGTCTGATGTAATTTTTCTCAATTGAATATTTCCTTCTGTGAGCCCTAACTTAGAAAAGCTTCACTTCTCGACATTCCCTGAACTGGTAAATTTTTGGTTTGTGATAATGCTTTAATTTGTTTTGTCATGAGGTAAACAATACGCACGCTGCTTCTACTATTTATTTTACTTGTACGGAGTTATTGATATGGATACAAATTTGCAGTTTGAGATTTCTTCTCCATGACAAAGCAGTTCCAGAGCAGAATAAGAATTTATCAAGTTCTCATAGCTTGGAAAATGAAGAGCTTAGCTCTTCTCAAGCTTTTGTTGAGAGTCTTTTGGAAGAGAGTCTCACAAAGCTTCAAGAGGAAGAAATGGAAAGAGAAACGTATGTACGATGGGAACTTGGGGCTTGCTGGATACAGCATTTGCAGGATCAGAAGAAAGCAGAAAAAGAGAAGAAACCATCATCCGTTGAGAAGGCGAAGAATGAGATGAAGGTTGAGGGACTTGGAGTATCTCTTAAATCTCTTAAGAAGAAGAAGAGTTCTGATGGAAACAATTTGGAAGCTCAATCTGAAAATCTGAAATCGGATGGAGATAACCTTGTTGTGGAGGCTGAGAAGACTATATCTTCCATAGAATCACGGTCTGATAAAGATGCTGACGAAAAAGAGCTTATGCTGAAAACCTTATTATCTGACTCTGCTTTTGCTCGGTTAAAAGATTCCGAGACTGGGCTTCATAGCAAGGTAGTAGTAATTGATTTTTGCAGATTTTAATATTTCATAAATGACAGAGTACTAACCGCCTCCTTGTGATTCACAGTCAGTTGATGAACTGATTGACTTATCACAGAAGTACTATGATGAAGTTGCTCTTCCAAAGCTGGTACTAACTCGGTCTTCCCCCTTTTTGGTGCTTGAATTTCTAAAATTACCATTTTTAATACTTTTGGTATTTAATAATGCTATGTAGGTTGCTGATTTTGGTTCTTTAGAGCTCTCACCGGTGGATGGCCGGACTCTTACTGATTTCATGCATACCAGAGGCCTTAGGATGCGTTCTCTTGGACAAGTTGTAAGTATTATGGATCAACCTAAAGTGCAGTAATTGTTTTCACATTTAATGTGATAGATATTAGTTGATAATCCTCCCCCCTCACATTTTCATGCACAACGGATTACATTTTTGTGTTGGAAATTGTCTCATGTTTGGCATCTTTGTTAATCTACACTTGTATTTTACTATCTTTGACAGGTTAAGCTTTCAGAAAAACTATCCCATGTGCAGTCACTTTGTATACATGAAATGATTGTAAGGGCCTTCAAGCATATTTTGCAAGCAGTCATTGCTGCTGTTGTTGAGACCAACAACATTTCTGCAGCAATAGCTGCTACTCTAAATATGATGCTCGGTGTACCTGAAAATGACAAATTAAATAAATCTTCTGGAGTACATGGCCTGGTATGGAGGTGGTTGAGAGTTTTTTTGAAAAAGAGGTATGAGTGGGATCTCACCAGCTCCAACTTTAGAGACGTGAGGAAATTTGCAATTCTTCGTGGTTTGTGCCACAAGGTATTACATGTCAAGATCGTAGAATTTTTTGCATTCACAATGCCGAGTTATTGTTTCATGTTTTTTACTTCGTATTTCTGTGATTTTCCAATTTGGTTGATACTTTCTCTCCCACGGTGTAATATGTTGCTGGACTGTAAGCACATATACACTTACTTGAAATACATGCCAGGAAATATTAGGCAACACTAAACTATGGATTTTCATATTAAGTTTGTAACTATGTTGAGGCAACACAAGAATATTCCACACAGGTGGTATTGATGATTTCTTTTGGTGGATACATTTCTCAAGAACATATAGATTATTAATTTTTATATATAAAATTTTGTTTATTGAAGAATAGAGTTGGGAAGGTAATATTCATAGATGATTGCAAATGTCAGATTGAAGTTTCCCATTTCAACGTAGGTATTGCACTATAATAAATCCTTACTTGCCCTCAGGTGGGTATCGAGCTGGTTCCAAGAGACTTTGATATGAACTCCCCAAACCCGTTCCGGAAAGTAGACATTGTCAGCCTAGTACCCGTTCACAAGGTAACATAAAGCCTTTCATATCACGGTGTATTACTTCTCATGGCTAGTTTTCTGTTCAAATGTGAACAGATTTTTTGCTGGATGTTTCTTTGCAGCAAGCTGCATGCTCTTCTGCAGATGGACGACAGCTTCTGGAATCATCAAAAACGGCTTTGGACAAGGGAAAGCTTGAAGATGCTGTGAGCTATGGGACCAAGGTAGATGTTCAAGATCAGTAATTCAGTCCCAGTTGAGCATGTCCTTGTTTCATATTTGGGTATCTTAATTATGAAGGCCAACCATTTCATTCCATCATGATTAATCGCTTCGATGAATGATTATATGTTGTTGCTGAAATTGCTTGATATTCTCAGGCTTTGGCAAAGCTGGTAGCGGTATGTGGTCCCTATCATCGAATGACAGCAGGAGCTTACAGCCTTCTTGCAGTAGTTCTGTATCACACTGGAGATTTCAATCAGGTCCTCTCTCTTTATTTTTGTCTGTATAATCAAATGAAGATTATATTTGGCCAAACAGATCTTCTGCTAGAAACTTAAGAGTTTCCAACGCTGCTGTACTGTTGATGTTTTATTGCTAGGATTTTGGTTCCCAACTAAGATTTCATATTTAATCCAAACAGGCTACCATCTATCAGCAAAAAGCCCTTGACATAAATGAGCGGGAATTAGGACTTGATCATCCAGATACGATGAAGAGTTATGGAGATCTCGCTGTATTCTATTACAGGCTTCAACACACAGAGTTAGCTCTCAAGTATGTTCTTTTGTCTGGCTTGTTATTTTGTTTTGTGTGCGCAACCCTGTTTCTTACTTCATCGCACTTGTAGCCTGCAGTGTTGTGCAGAAATTAAAAACATAAAATCCTCGTGTATGACAAACTTAACACTATTCAATGCTTGGTTCATCATGAGATTAATAGTTGTAGTTAGAGAATTATCCACTGTAGAAATCTACTTTGTTGATGGGAAAAAATAGGCGATATATTCAAAATAAGATTCACAGATCTGGAGAACTGGAGAACTGGGCAGTTCTGTACTATAAATCGTGATAGGATGAAAATGATTGGAGAATGGAAACTATGAAATGTTAAACGTGGAAAGAAACGCTCAATATATAATGTGTGAAGAAAGAATCCTGTTCTTAGAAAGTTGGTACTGAAGCACCTAGTTGATTAGTAACGTTACACTCCGATTTTTGATATTTTTGGTACTGAATCTTGCAAATTGTGTCACTGTTTTCCAGATACAGTATAACTCAGATCATCTGTTCCTTTTATTTGTCTACATCTGGCAATAGGATTATGAGTTCTTCATATAATTATTTAAGACTTTTATGTTAATTGTGCAGGTATGTCAAGCGAGCTCTATATTTGTTACATCTCACTTGTGGTCCATCACACCCGAATACTGCTGCAACCTACATAAATGTTGCTATGATGGAGGAAGGATTGGGTAATGTCCATGTAGCTCTCAGATACCTCCACAAAGCGCTTAAATGCAACCAAAAGCTGCTTGGTCCAGACCACATTCAGGTGCCTTTTCACTTGCTTGCCTGATAATTATTTGGTCAACTAATGGTTTATATTGAAGTACTCATTATGCACCTGCAGGCATGTTTCATTTTGGTTTAGTTAGCCTAGAAACTAGGATTTTGCATCTGGTTCTTTTATATCATAATCAATCTTCGAATTTACGTTAATAAGGCATTCTTAGCATGAATGCTGCTCTGACAAAATGTTGGTCTGAGGCTCTGAGTTAATATAGATTTTAAGTAACTTTATCATCTTGCTTTTTTCTACATTTCATCTGCTAGTGTGTGTAATTTATTCATTGTCAATTTTGGGTACCTGCCGTCTAATTTGGAATTTCTTGTGTTTCGTAGACAGCAGCAAGTTATCACGCAATTGCCATTGCACTCTCATTGATGGAAGCATACCCTTTGAGTGTTCAACATGAACAGACAACCTTGCAAATTCTACGTGCAAAGCTGGGTCCTGATGACCTTCGTACACAGGTTTGTTCTTTACATGTCTAATCCTTTTCTTGTGGGTTCAGTGAGTCATATTTCAGCTGGAGTTCCTTCTTTTTTCGTAATAAATATTCTTGATGCTACTGCTTGTTGATGTAGATTCCATTTTTGTCCCAAAAAAATTATTTATTTCAATGCTGAAATTTGAAAAAATGCAAAAAATATATTTATTTCAATGATGAAATTTGAAAAGATGCAATTGGCTGAATATGGCTGTATAGCTTTCAAGTAATTTGGCTTGAGAATGTGCCTAAGAGCATCTGCATCCTATGCTTTCATTTATTGTTTCTCAGTGCAAGACCTCTAAACTCAATTCTGCAGGATGCTGCTGCATGGCTTGAGTATTTTGAATCTAAGGCTTTTGAACAACAAGAAGCTGCTCGAAATGGTACTCGCAAGCCTGATGCATCTATTGCTAGTAAGGGGCACCTCAGGTATGCAATTGAAATTCTGTGTTTTATATTATATTGTTATGCAAAAGTTTGTAAAATTGCTGAATCAATTGTAGCTATTAATATTATATGTTCCGAATCAAAGCATTTCAATTGCATTAAAAGGTTTTTCATGCTTTCTACTGAGTCCTGGACATTTCCCTTGACAGTATTTGCTTACCTTTCTTGGCTGCCACTGTTGGGGTAATTTGTTGTAATACTTCCATTCCATTGGAACGGTATAATCACCCTTGGATGATAGTGGTAAAAAATTTCTTGGATATCGATGTGAGTCGCGTTACGTACGCTTTCCTTAAAGAGTAATTCGACCCTATTACAGCCTTGGGTT
>JAUOBV010000008.1:15100416-15114594 GCA_032360425.1 Rubia occidens
ATGATTATCTTTAATGGCCAGGGATGAGGTGTCCTGATCGTAGCACCTATTTCCTACTATTGGAATGTTCTGTTTGTTCTTGGGAGAATGGATACTGCTGGCTATTTTGGTTTCTTGCAAGAAAGAAGGCAGGTTAGAAGGCATTGCAATATTCAAGCACAAATGAACTCTTGCATTTCTCTAAGCTGGAATGGATGAAATACCAAGCTGAGAGCTCTTGCACCTCTCAGGAATGAATGCAGGTCTAAATGAAGAACTTGTGTCAAGGAAGAAATACCAAAATTTGGCTGAAGAATGATACTGCTATCAACGCCTGTAAAATTATAAACTTTGGGGTCTGCAAAGAACAAATTTTGATATAATTTTTAGTTGATTTTTGTCTATAATATACATGAAGCACCTATGAATGTGACTTAAAGTCTAAAAGTTGCAACATAAATAGCCTACAAGTATGACTTAAAGCACCTACAAGGTATTTTTGAAGCACCTACACATTAGGGTAACTTAAATTAGCTACAAGTTATATAATATGAAGCATCTTTTAGTATAAAGTTAAGCACCTACATTCAATTCTTCAAGCACCTACAAATTGTGTTTAAAGAACCTTGAAGTACCTAAGACTATAACTTAAAGAACCTTCAAGCATGACTCAAAGAACCTTTAAGCATAACTTAAAGCACATACAAGCGATACTGCAAGCACCTACAAGATATACTTAAATCACCTCTTATGTATACTTTTTGCAAGTTATTATTGGAGAATCTATCATTAACATTGAAACTCATATAAGTAATAAGTGAAACACCTACAAGTAATAAAATAAAGAACCTTGAAGTTACACTTAAATCACCTACAATTATAAGTTAAAACACCAACAAGTTATAAGTCAGATACCTTAAAGTCATTGTACAAGAACCTATAAGGTGTACTTGAAGAACCATTAAGACACTTGTAGGTGCTTCAATAACACTTAACAAGTGTTTTCAATGTAACTTGTTGGTGCTTCTTTTATAACTTAAAAGTTCTAGGAAAACAAATAGGAAAAAAAACATAATAATTTGAAGGTGTTAAATCTTCAACTTTAATTCTGAATTAGATGTAAATGCATTAGTATTTCTATGTTGATTTGTCTGTTTTCCTTTGAAAAACGTACCCTTTTTCATGAAAAATGAATTAACACGCAACAAGATTTTAATTTCAGCATACCTGTTCACAATCTAATTAGTTCCTGACTTCCACTCTCGAAACATGGAAGACACAGAAAGAAAATGGAAAAAAAATGGTTCTTCACAATCAAACTGAAGAGCGTTAACGATTTATTTGGTCCAAATATGAAAGAGTTGAAGAGATGCTACAAGGCAGAACGTTGATGATTAGGAGCTCTGATGGGGCAGTAGCCACGGTATCCGCACTTCTGACACCCTTAAATTTTACGAAAATACAGTTAAACAAGAGCCATCAGATTAAACGTTGAATGACTCAAATTTGTTCTCACATAAAGAGGTGTTCTCACATAAAAATGTGTTCTCACATGAACCCTCCCCTATATATATTTGGGAATATCATCATTACGCTATCTCAAGAATATCATATCATTTGACTTGATTCTATTATAAAATATGAATTTTAACATATTATGAATAAATATAGGGTGACACACCTTTAGAGTGTGAAATTTTCATGATAATAAATCAAAAGAAAATAAAAACTCAATGCTTCGTTTATCTTCATATTTAAATTTTTTTATTTTTAAAGTTGTATGAAATTTCTTATTTCTAATATCTACAAAAAAAATTACATAACAAACTGAGTAATTTATAATTCATATTTGAATAATTTTATTATAATTTACAAAAAAAAATCATAATTTTATTATAATTTATATTTGAATAATTTTTAATTTTCTAAACCTGGAAGCTGAACTGGAAAATAAAATGCATATTGTGAAGAACTTAAAATTTTAAACGTAGTCAATCGATTCTAAAAGTTTTATTTATTCAATTTAGATAAACATTTATCATGGTGGAAAGGGATAATTATATGCATCCTAACCGTTTTTCAAAATGAAATAAACACTACACGAAGATCCGTTATTCCTAACTTCGCTTTTACATATCAATCTAGCTAATAGAAAGGTTGTTTGTTTTGATATATTTCCTTGGCTTTGCCTCCATCTCACATGTTAGAGAAATGAAGGTTAGATATCCAATGCAATCTCCAATCTAAGTAAAAAAAAAACAGTGTCTCAATAAAGACCAAAATCAAAAGAACATGATTTTGTATTAGCCACTTGCATTTAGATTCTCAGAAGATGCAGCTGAGCCTGCAATGTTCACCACCTTGTTAAGTTTGTCCCCAAAAGTTATTTGGTGATCATTCTCTGCAGTAGGGGTCATTTCCTTGGCAATCTGATAGCATCAAAACTTAAAGTATACCAAACAAAGCCATGAACTTCCTGTATGAACCATATTAATATTACTACTGAACATCCTTTAAATAGAAGCCTTCAAAACTCTCTTTTGTGATCATATTTTCCCATGTGACTCTGTACCATGTCCGTGACACTCAGAAGAAAGACAGCAAAAAATTGGTGTTAGTGTGCCCAGAAACAAAACTATATGATCCTACATAATCCATCTAATATTAAAACAAATCAACCCACGAAAAAAACCTTCAAAACTAAAAGTTATACTCTAGTCTTATATTGTGATGCAACTTTCCTCTCAAGTCAAATTTAATTCACACCATATACACAAAGAACACGACTTTTCCAAAACTTAAAAGTATGATTTGAGCATGAAACTTAAGATAGAACTAAGAAGAATATGCAGAAATAGCCCCCTCTTCATAAAAAATACTTAGGAGCTGAGAATCTAATCTTTGATGCAACATCTTCATGATTTGTTTGTGTTGGATATGTAGTTAGAATACGTCTGATTTATTTGTGTTCAAAATAATCGCACAGTTTAATGTCACAACCAACCCAGATGCCTAGTAAACAAATGTGTATTCATAGATGATTTTTTCGTAATTCAGCAAATCCAATAATGCAGCTTCGTTAATCGCAAATAAAATGATTATATGTCAACTGGAACAACGACAGAGACTATACCCGTAATATGCAGCTTCCAGCTTTTCTCCTCGTCCCCAATTTCCCAGGGTACGATTGCACATTGATTTCACAAAGACTAAACAAAATCTTAAAGATTACTTAAGCACCGATACACAACTCAAATTCAGCAGAAATCCTGCATCATTCAAAAACAATTGTTTCAAAATTCACCTCTAATACTTTGAATTTTTTAAAAAAATACAATGATGATGAAATTAAATTAAATGATATGTCTTCTTCAACTACTCAATTAAAAAACAAAATGAAATTGAAAACTGAAAACGCATTGGAGAAAGACGTATTGTTGCTCGTCCATGCTCTGTATTTCAACTTGCAGAGAGCATCCAGAGTTGGCCATGTCCTAAATTATACTTCAAAAGTTACATGGTTGTACCTTTTACGTATTTCTGATGCTCAATTCCTACAGGCCTTAATTTCGAAGGCACTTTGGTCTTTCCAGAACTTGCACCCTAAACCCTTAATAGAACATGTATCAGCTAGAGGATCTGAAGATCTTGCTCCTATCCTCCTTACAAAATATGCAGCAGAAACTATTAGCACATCACTGATATTAACTGGTTACATCTAAGGTCTTTTCCCAACATTTGTGGACAAAGAATCACATAACATGCGGCCTATAGCTACAG
This sequence comes from Rubia occidens, assembly GCA_032360425.1. NCBI lineage: Eukaryota > Viridiplantae > Streptophyta > Magnoliopsida > Gentianales > Rubiaceae > Rubia > Rubia occidens. The sequence continues at coordinate 15,104,176 of JAUOBV010000008.1, forward strand.
GAAGAAAGAACATTAACGTGAGATCTCAAAATTAAAAGATGCTTGATCAACCACTCAACTTTAGCAGAGTTGATAGATCATATGCCAGTGAACTTGCACGAGTTATAAGATTTGACCTATTTATTTATATTTAAAGAACATCCCTCCTTAGCCAAATAATAAGCACACAAATGTTTATGCATTCTATCATCATTTAGTCCTCAAACTCCCAAGAACTCTTGAAATGTATGAAAATATATATTCCAACATTAAACAACCATGATTGAAACTAAATTACCTCAACAGTTTCTCTGATGCAATTCTGGCTGAAGAAATTATTTGACGGTCAGGTACCCACTTCACAGCATGATTTGGATCAGAGCACATTGGGGAATGGATTTTGATAAGCTTTTGTAAAAGAATTGAAAGGAAAATGTCAAAATTCTAAGCAATCAAAGAAAAATAGCCACGACTACTTGATGCCAAGGGTTTGACAATAATAATAATAATAATAAATACATATAAAGTATGAGTGACCGACACAATGAAAATTTTCAAGTACATAACACACACAAGAGAAAAATTTTAATTACGAAAGATTCATAAATTTGTATCTGTAAATTCTTCAAGGAAAACATGCAATGAGCAATGCATGTTTTCACATTTGTGAAATTCTATCAAATGAAAGTACATGCAAACTTTGTTCCAAAATAAGAAAATGAATGAGGGTAGCTAGAAGCCTAATGAATCCATAAATGTAAGAAAAAGTCAATGATATATGAATTTCCTATTCAGCAAACAGAGAACAACAATAGTAGGTTCCAAAACAAGGGTAAAATTCTTTCGTTTCTCTAAACTTACTCCTAGGCACTCCATCATTTGGTAATAAGCCCTACCCTGAAAGGGAGTATGACCTTGTCAGGATTCAGAGAAACATCTTGTCCTGAAACAAAGTTACGATGGATTTAATAATCTCACAGTGGTTAGCAAATATCTATTAACACAATGAATTATTTAAGTTTCCCAGTCACACATACCATTTTTTATAACCTGGATCAACAGTAAAGCCATACATGTCTACAGTTTCACAGATGGAGAATGAAAATTCAAGAGCTTTCAAGTCGGTTCCTTTTGCTGCTGAACCAAACGACGCACCCAACATGAGATAGACATGATTGAGAATGGGCACTTCCTAAGAATACAAAAAACCACGCATATGGAACATATCAGCAAACAAAAATAGCAAACAACCTACTGCATTTGTGTTTCATTGTTGATTGCATCATTCTCTAAACCAGCACTTCCTTCATCTTCTCCATTTTCACCATTATAATCGCCAGCTTGAAGGTCGTTCCTCAGCCTTGACATTCTCTTTGGTAGCTTTTTCTCACTCGGATACCTAATTGAAGATGAAAATATCCTGTTAATTACATACTCCAACTACAACAGATGTAAAGATGTAACTGGTGAGGTCTGTAAGTTTATAGAGTATTTACACAACTGTCCCTTCACCATCAATGTTCGAGAGAGGGGGCTTGCTTCCGATGCTTATTTTCTTCACATCATCGCTCAGGCATATAAAGATCTTCCGTACCATCTAGCAAAACTCCCTGCAGAAACGGAAAAGCAAATCCATTGATCAAAACTAAGAACATGGTTTTCGTGTGTGCACATGATTCTGTTTTTAAAGATACTCACTGCCATGGATCATCGCCAACAACCATCATGTCTCCCTCATCATCAGTGTAAACGACCTCCTATTTGTTTCGCGAGCTAAGCTCTCCCTTAATCTCAAACAGTTTTTGAGCTCTCTAACAATATCATCATAACTCTCCAAGATGGTCATATCGACTGCGCGTCCAACAAACACTCCTTGCATATGCACCTAATCATGTCAACAAAGTTAACATTGAGATTCACTTTAATAAACTGATGAAAGAAAATAAAAAAATCATTAGCCAAGACCTTGGTTCGTGTTCTTCTGCTATGTGCATCCTTGTGTGACACATCTACATGGACATTTTTTCCTGAAGGCTGGACTTCAAAATCTCTTCATTGGATTCATCAATAATGGTGGAAAGCATTTCTTGTTTTTTAGAGTTCTCCCTCAAATCAATGCCAAACAGCCTGCAACTTGAAGAACTCTCGTGCAATTTAATCCGTCCAAGTTGGTCGTGTACAACGCCATTTCTTGCCCTTGATGAGACTGGAGAATTATAATCGCAATGCGCTAATCGTCCATTATTAGCAAGTGCATTAGGCCATGTTCCTCCAAGAGTCTCCGGCCTAGGAGACCAGAATCCCTGGCTATCATTAGCTTGGACTTCAGTAACATTGCTAGCGCGGTTTAGTTCAGCAATTGGAGTTGATCCCGGACACCAGAAATGTGCATTTTCTACACATACCCCGTCACAAGTTAGCACTAAAACTCAAGTGATGAAATTGTTGCAAGATAAGAGTATGAAATGAAATGCTTCATACTAGAAGTCGGCAAATCAAGAGGTCGCGGTCTTTTGTTCTTAGATATTGATTGCACTACAAGATCCATGGGGGAAACAGCTGCAAATGGCTCTATATCCCATGGAGAAATGCGTTCAGGCCTTTTAATTGTTGCTGGTTCATCCCATTGAACCTATCATAATAGAAAAATAATTATATGACAGTATAAAACAAGAATCTGAAACTAATCAAATAAATGGCTTATAAACCTTCAACGAGCGCCACCTAGAATTCACCCACTCAGTAGATACATCTCCAAGGCCAACTATAGTGCCGGTAAACCTTACAAAGACGATAGTATGATCAAGTTTCAAAGAAAGTAAATACTTCAGAAACATGAGATGTTTTAACAATGCAAACCTTCTCTCAGGGGAATCTTCGCCTTCAAATTTCATCTTGAAACGCATGCCAACTGAAAATCCATGACTTACAGACTCGAGATACTTGTTCAATCCAATGATAAATTGGCTTGTCCTGCTCAAAATCACACAGTAAAAGAAAGGTAAAGTTAGGCTGTGCACATAATGCATTGAGCATGGCATAGATTCCCCTCTCACCATCCATAACATTTACATACCTTGGCTTGTAATAAACAACAAACAAAGTTCGTGTGGTGATCGCGTGAGATGCAGTGGCAAGCACGCCAAGATGCATGCTTTGGCTAGAAATAACAGATGGAGGCATCGTGCTCTGCTGGCGAGCAAGGCGACGAACACCAACACGCAGTTCTCCACTACCACTCCTAAAATGTTTTACGAAACCAAGAATTCACAACTTAATCACTCTGCATCTTAGAAACATTATTTGTACACAGCATAGAGGGAAAACATCAATAACCTTAGGAAAACAAAGGCATCTCCAGCGACTAATTTCTTTGAAGTTACAAAAGTGCTCCAACCAGTAGTGAGCAGGTGTCTCCGAGGTTGCCCTAATCATCCATCATCAAATGTAAAAAGAGAGAACTTTGAATTCATTTCAGTGAACATCAAACAGATTCATAACAAATTCAGATCTCTTACCTCTAAATATGTGCTTGAATCGCCACTCATAGCCGTGCAAATCTCTACCAATTAAGTCTTGACTCGGGATTGCTTGAGTCATATCCTGAACCATGAACAAGAAGTTAACATGATAGTTCAAAAACTTATGCTCTAGGATCCAAGAAAGTCTAATGAAACAAACACCAACGGAGGGGAGGGAAGATCAAGATACCAGTGGAGGTAAGCATTCAGTGGCATGCCTCCGGAGCACAGAAAAACCGCCATGAGTACTAGTATCCGACGCTGTTAGAATCTTGCAAAAGGAGTATATTTTCCCTTTGGGTGGATCAGGAGGACAAGTATCAGGACTAGTAGGTTCTACTTGCTGCAAAATCAGACAAACAAACATCAATCACGAGAAAAATAGTTCAAAGTTTCAAACTTCCAATCATAATTCATACATAGGAATCAGTAAACATAAAATCCTCACATCTACTTCAGGGAGTAGAGTAATCTGAGCATAAACTTCATCGGTGTCTGCTTCCGCCTAACGAACACAAAAACCAAATCAGTAGAATCAAAATCCATACGAAAGCATATCATCAACAAGAGGCAGAAATGAAAGTAAATTTTACCAGCAAGTGCACATGAACCACTTTGCAGAGGATCTTATAAGGCAGCTTGAACATGGTTATCTGCTGATTGAGTTCTTGATTCGTCGAAGCCTCCAACTGAAACACATGATCCCAAATTGAACAACAACATTTCTAGCAAAACAAACTGAAATAGAGAACCTTAAAAATATCGAATTGATGAAAAAGGGAAGGCTTTACTTGCTCCATGTGCCCCTGTGGGAAATAGTAAGCCCTCTCTCCAGAACGAGGAACATCAACAAGGGGACCTGCGCAAGCCTTCCACAATTCTGTATACATATCATCTCCTTGCCCTACCAAAAATCAAAAATCAATTTCAAAGGTTTATATGGTCTTAATACATTGACAACAAAAGCAAGAAACGGAGTCAAACAAACAAAAGAATATACAAACACCAAGCAAAAAGATTGTCCTTTTTCAGCTCACCTGTATCATGGGATGCTAGAGCATGAGAGGCCGCTGCAGAGGATGCCATTTTGAGTGAAAAGAAGGAAGAAAAAATGCCCAGAAAACAAACTCAAAAATCCCAGAACAAGAAAAAGATGAAAGCTTGAACGAGAAAACTCCTAAACTGTACGATGAATCCTGTTTTTTATTTTTTCAGTTGATGAACACCTCCAAGATTGTGACTTTCCTCAAAAACATCAAAAACCCAGTTCGAAAATGGTGAGAGTAATCAGTAAAAGCAGTATCATCTCGTCACTCTCTCTTCATTAAGAACGCTTTTTTTGTGTCTCTTTCTTTCTTTCTCTCAGTATAAATTATGCATAAATAGATGCAACACGAAATGCGTGTGTAAATCGAACAGTAATACTACTGAACTGTTGCTTGAGTGGGTAGACTTAGAAAAAACAAAAAGGGTCCATGTATTCATCATCCATTTCCATTGCCCATCACCTTATTTTCTTCCTTTAATTTCCACTTTTACTATTTTTATCAATTTTTCCTTAATTTGTGAGATTATTAATGAAAATGTTTGATGGAAAGGTTACAAATGAGATTGGCTACAGATTTAGTAGTTATGGGTCATAGAGGCACAAATTATTAGTACTCTACCTCTATCTCATATCTTAGGCGTCAAATACTTTTTTATTTCAATCTATTGTCTATGTTCAAAATGCTTGAATGATAATGTATGAACCTATTTTAACTGAGAAACAAATCACATGGATTTTTTGTGTTTGTGATTGCGACTGTGTTCTGGAATCATTCCAATGTTAGCGGACACCCTCTGAAGGAATATGTTGTGACTCTCTTCGTTGAATCGTTCCAGCTTTATCGGGCACCTTCGAAACACAGATTGTGACTTTGTTATTAGAACTACCTGAGTCATTTAGTGTGATTGCGACTTTGTTCCTGGAATCGTTACAATTTTATCGGACACTCTCTGAAGGAACATGTCGTGACTCTCTTCCTTGAATCATTCCAGTTTTACGGGCATCGCTGAAAAACAGACTGCGGCTCTCTTATTCAAATTACGTGTGTCATTTACCGTGACTACAACTTTGAATCTGGAACTGTTCCAATCTTATCAGGCACCCTCTGAAGGAACATGATATGACTCTCTTCCTTGAAGCGCTCTAGTTTTCTCGAGCACCGTTAAAAAATAAATTGCGACTCTCTTATTAAAATTGCATGAGTCATTTAGTGTGATCGCGACTCTGTTCCTAGAATCATTACAGTGTTATCCGATACCCTCTGGAGAAACATGGTTATCTTCCTTGAATCATTCCATTTTTATCGGGACAGCGCTAAAAAAACATATTATGACTTTCTTATTAAAATTACTTGAGTCATTTAGTGTGACTGTGAATCTACTCTTGAAATCATTCTAATGTTATATGGCGCCCTTTGAAGGAACATATTGTGACTCTCTTCCTTGAATCGTTCCAGTTTTATCGGGTACTGCCGAAAAAGAGATCGTGACTCTGTTGTTGGAATTACGTGAGTCATTTAGTGTGGCTGCGACTCTGCTCCCATTCCAATGATATCGGACGCCCTCTGAATGAACATATTGTGACTCTTTTCCTTGAATCATTCAAGTTTTACTGGGTACCGCCAAAAAACATATTGCAGCTCTCTTATTAGAATTACGTGAGTCATTTAGTGTGATTGCTATTTTGTTCCTATAATCGTTCCAGTGTTTTTGGACGCTCTCTAAAGGGGCATATGATGACTCTCTTCCTTGAATCATTCCAGTTTTATTGGACGCCGCCGGAGAAACTGACTAGACTCTCGTATTAGAATTACGTGAGTCATTTGATGATAATAAAAGTTGTAAACCACTTAGGTTTACTCTCAAGTGGAAAGACCATTATATCCGAACGGGAGCATTTTAGATTCAGATCTAGCTCATAAGTTTAAATGGCAGTCTCATGTGAGATACAATTATTACGAATGAATGAAATGATTGAGTTCTTAAAAAAAATTACAAAATAAAATTTGGTATAAGATAAATATAAGAATGGTGTTATATGAAATGGAAGAGCTACAATCCTCCAATGGCCTTAAGAATCTTTGCTTTTAAGAAAGTTCAATTGTATAAATTTAGCTTTGGCCATTCTTATGCCCCAAGGGCTATAGTAGCAAAGGTACAAAACTTAATGCATGTAATAAGCCTTTATTACAACACGTTTTGATCAAATAATTGGTTGGTTACGATTAGGAATACATGAAATAATAATGACGCAATAGTTGGTTCGCAAAGAGGCTACACTTTTCTAAAAGATGATGGGGTTGATTTTTGGGATGTCTTACTTCTATAAAAAAATAATTTAAAACCTAAAGTTTGTCACTTTTATTTTTGGCAATCCCTCTATCATCTAAAGCGTGTTCTCCATATCTTCTCAATCACATTTTTGGTTGTCTAATTTTTTTCCACATGTATTATATATATCCTAAATTCACATGTATATTTAAGGTAAAAATAATCATTACTAGTACATGTAATGAAATGCAAACTGCGTGAGTTACCACAGAAAATTTTGTATGTTAGGAGATTTTGTATGTTGGGGTGATGGTCCAATGACATTTTGACAAGTGTATATGAATTGGGAAGTTAAAGGTAGTTTTTTATTTCTAATTTCTTTTTTCTTTTTTTTTCTTAAACTATATGACACTTGTCAATATGTCATTGGACCATCACCCCAACATACAAAATCCCCTAACATACAAAATTTTCTCGAGTTACCAACGGTGACACGAAGGTTCCGTGCTACATATTATATTTAAACTTTTGAACTTTATTATCATTAGTATTAAATATTATAGAAAGCTATAATTAGTGACATGAAAGTTACTTACACATGTTTATAGTAAATATGTATAGTTATAAATAATAACAATAAGGATTCAAGCTAATTGTTTCATTTTAACTTTTAAATTATACCAAGATAAGTAGACTTCATCGATGAGACAGATGTTACTCACTTGTCAAGGGTAAATATGTATAGTTATAGACAATCACACGAACTATATATTATTTAAACTTTCACATTTTATTATATTCGGTATTAAGCATGGTAGACAGCCATAGTCGCGTGTTCATAATATTTACGCATAGTAAAGACAATAGCACGATGGTTTCATACTATATATTCCATTTAAACCTTCAAATCTTATTATTATCAATATTAGACACATATGACAATTTTGATCGGTCATAAGTAAAACTTTTATAACTATCTAGATTTTTTTTTATTATTGATGTAGTATTTATATTATAACATGACATTAGGATCCAGAAACTTCTTAAATCCTAAATAATGATGTTCTTTTTCCATACAAACCTTAAAAGACTCAATTAATCTAATATTTGTGCGCTCCATAAATATCCCAATAAATATCGGTTACTTTTATATTTTTTTCCACTAATTAAATGCAGTTATAAAAAGATGCGAAGCTAATTACTAATTACTGCTATTAATTACTGCTGCCGGTGAAGTTGGTAAAAACGAAAAAAAAAAATCGTCTCAGCCTCTTTCTCTTCCCATTGAATATCCACATCTGAAAATGTGGGTGGTGGTTTTCAAAATAATAAATGAAAAATGAAATTGTTTTTGTTAATATATATCCAAATCCTCGTCAGCAAAGCAAAGGCCATGCTGCTTCAAATCGTTTAAAACAAGAAATGGGTCCCACGGTGTAATATGTCACCATTTCGTGCCACGTAGGATTTGTCTGGACACGTGTCAGGTCCTCGCGAGTTTCTGCATGTTTCTTTGGTCCAAGTTGCAGTGTATGGAATGGGACAACGATCCTAGTTTTCTTCGGTTTATAAGACAATCCAGCCAAACCCGATCCGGTCCGGTCCAATCCCCATGATTTTTAAATCAATAAAATTAACAAAACCGATTAATTGGATCATAAGAGGTTGCTCTGAAAATTTATGTTTTCTACATATTAGTATAAAGGTAAGCTTGAAGATCCACCATTTATATAATTCTAATTATGTGTGTGTTGTAATGGGGAATGTATGGATGGATTATAGGAGCAAAATAATTAGCTAATATTTCACCAAAATAATTAGACCATGGAGCAAAATATTTCACCAAAATAGACCTTAGATTAGGTTACTACCTGATTAGAGTGAAATATTATGATGTACCAAAAACAACATCTTCAGACTCACCATGGACATTTTGAGTTCTTGGTGATGCCATTGGGATTCACAGATGCTCCTGCAACATTTCAATCTCTAATCAATCAAGTCTTTGAAAAGTAATCAGTTCTAGCTTTCTCTAATGACATTCTAATATATAGCTCATCCTTTGAAGAACATGCACTGCATAAAAGGGTTGTTTTACATTAAATGATAACTCATTCTTTGTTTGCTAAACTCATTAAGTGTGTTTTTGGTAAAAGTTAAGTGGAATATTTGGGACATGTTATGTCTTTTGAAGGGGTAGAAATGGACAGAAACAAAGTCTCAAGCATATTTGACAGGTCAGTGCCTAAATCTGTGAAAGAACTGAGGGGATTCTTGGGTTTGACTGGATATTATATATGGTTTAAAGCTAACTATTGAGTTATATGTAGGTCACTAAGTAGGTAGGGTTATATTGACACTTTACCCTTTTTATGATAGTGCTAATATGACCCCATCTTTCTTAGAAAAGTGCTAATTTAACCTTGTATTTGTTACTAAAGTGCCGCTTTAACCATGTCTAAGTAATAAAAGTACTGATCTAACCCGTCCACCATTAGTCCACAGCGGTCCGTCAATGACCATCGTTACCACTGTTGACCTGCATTGACCGATATTAACCACCGTTGACTGGTGTTGACCGGTGGCGGTCCGGCGTTGACTAGTGGCAAAGCATAGGGGTATAATGGTCATTAAATTTTTAGTTTTAAACCCAGGGATATTTTTGTCTTTTTTATGTTAGATCAATGCATGAATTCCTTTAGTCAACGCCGGAATAGTACAATTTGGGTATATCTGCACATTTCTCCAAAACATGGGGTTAGATTTGCTCGCTCAAATTTTACAGGGTTATTTCTGCACCTTCACAATTTAATAGGGTTGTTTTTGCACTTTTTCCTAATTTTTAAAATTGAAATTAATTTTAAATGTTAAATTTTAAAAAAATTCAATTCAATTCAAAAATTACAAATGTATTATTAAATTTCACATTTCAATATATTTTGGGTAGAAATTTTTATTTAAATTAAATATTGAAGGTAAAATTAATGATTAGGTTAGAAAAAATTAAGCGGGATCCATGGAGTGGTTTCAACAACTATAGAGGAGAAAATGGATTGTTTTCTTTGTGATTTCACTTAATAAGGTGGAAGATATAAATGTAATATTTAATAAACTAAAATTACAAGAGCGGTGTCAGAGCAGTTTCGCTACTGCACATAAAATATCCCTATGCACTTTATTTTCCTCAACCCCACTTTGAAGGGGATATACTAATTAATCAAGTGGCCTTAATTATTTTGAACATGCACAAAAATGTGAGGTGGAGCATAAGAATAGGCATTTTGTTGAGGAGTACGTCTCTTGAAAGACGATATTTCCATAATTTATGAAAAAACTAAAATTTAAACTACAAATTAGAAGAAATTAAAATAAAAAATTTGAGTTGCATTAATTGGGTTATAAACTTTATAACTACTACATATTAAATAATAAAATTTTAATATTATAACTAATTTTTTTTATCTTTTTATTATTCTTATTAAACCATTGAACTTTGCTTTGTCGAGACAAAATGAAATGTAGGTGGTTAATATCTAGGGCCGCACGAGTGGGGAATAATCTATCTATCTATAGTATCAACTAAAGCAGCAAGATTTTTGCC
>JAUOBV010000008.1:15159584-15169821 GCA_032360425.1 Rubia occidens
AAGATTAAAAAAAAGAAATGACAAACAAACTCAAAAGGTGAAAATTACTTGTGACAAACACAAACAGCGAAACAATGAAATTCAAAGAAAATCAAGATCAAAAGCAAAGAAACGAGGGAAATTGAACGAAGAAGAAAAACTGTGGAGTGAAAAATGAAAAAGCAGTAGTTAAAATGAAAATTAAATGAAAATAAAAAGGCAAGGGCTATATATAAAACCCGCGTGTGACTTTTAATTTCTAGAAAATTGCAACTTAATCCCTAACTTCTTATTATTTTAATTAAACCTCATCTTTCCATAGACGGTCTTCCCCAAGAATTTGCTCAAATAAAAATAAGTCAATCAAAGTAAAGATTTCTTCATTCCAGATAAATTAATACAATTAAAATTTTAAAAATCAAACTAACCCACCTTCAACCATTCACATCATCCTAACGTATATTTTTAAATTCTTATATTTTTTTACACACATGAATAAGGAAGCTGATAGTTGAACATTGACTCAATTAATTTTCAAAAGTCAGATTGTGCTAGTTTTTCAGGGATTGAGGAATATAAGAAAGAAAGTAAATAATATATATAGCATAAATGAATAGAAGAAAAAAACATAAATATAAAATTCTTACAAGAAGTTCCTTTATTTTAAATAAACCAACAAGACTCATGTGCACGTTGATGTTAGTAAAATACTTCCGTTCCTCTGAAACTGTCAAAGCTAAAGATGGCTAATGGCGCCCAAAAAAACACATATTATGCACACTTAATGTACAATGCTCAATTACACAGCAACTCGTACACACGGGATGTCCACAATCCCCCCTAAAAACAGCATAAACTGTCCACTCACATTTTGTTGGGTTCACAAATCAGCAAAATCTTTATGTCGAACCAGCTTCACGGTACCATCTCCACCACAGGTCAGGAAACCATGAGACAACACTTGAATGTCGGTTACACCCTCCTACACGAAAAAGGAATTAGATTTTGTTTCAAACTTCGCTATCTTGAAATTCTAGCCACAAGGCGGATTATATTTGTGAAATTACCCGAACTATTCCTCCAAAACCACGGGAGCCTAGAAAAGTGTGCCTCTCGTGCAACCTTGGCCAATGAAACACTAATCTCGCTCTCTTGGCATCCCAGAGTTTCACGTCTCCATCTTTACTCCCCGTCAAGAAAAGACTGGTGTTTGGGATAGTGGACACCTTTGTAATACTCCCTTCAACAGAATACTTGAACAGTTGGAAAACACGAGCACTAGAAATGAGGCCTATAATCCACACAAGACACTGTGTAATACCTGTATGAGCCTTCGGTATATACCAAAGCATCCCGTTTCGATTCTGATCCCCAGATCTGCTAAGCATGTCTACTGTAGAGGACATATTACCATTTGCTTCGCTTGTATTCGTATGCTTGTGCTTCTTTGTCCTTCCAGTAGCTATGTAGCGGAAGTCGTGAAGCCCAACATCACCCGCTTTTCCACCAGTGACGATAAAGGGAGAAACAGAACCGCTTCCAATGCTGTTATCAAACACAGAAAGAGAACGAGTACCACCTGAAATCACAAGGGTTGCACATCATTTTAGGTGTTCACGTGGTGTCAAATACAATGAAAAAGTTCAACTAACAGTACATCTCCAAATGAAATAGGGTAGAGAAGCAAGTAGAACTATCATATCTGGAAAATAGAACTCGCCCAGTACATAAACACAACAATATGTAAATAAACTCTCCCAGCGAGCTCAGACTACATATATCATTCATATTTTTCAATGATATGCATATCTGGAAAATAGAACTCGCCCAGCACATAAACACAACCATATGTAAATAAACTCGCCCAGGGAGCTCAGACTACATATATCATTCACACTTTTCAATGATATGCAGTCCGACCACCATCTGATAATAATTTACAGTCGACACTCACTCTTGTTTCTAATCTACAACGGAAATCTATGACTTTATCACTATATCAGCAAGCCCTAATGAAGGAGCAAGTCCCTGTAATGCCTAACGAAGAGTACTGAAACTGATTCATGTCTTAAAAAACTTCCTTCAGAATTTACACATATAAGTAAAACTCTTTTGGAATTCAGCAAGCTAAAGTCACAAATTAGAATTGAAGAAAAAGGCAAAGAAGAACCTTCATGGCACATGATGGTTGCCCGAGAAGTGGCGACAGGAGCTAGCGTGTCCCAGAGAATCACATTTTTGCCAGTAGAGCTGTATCCCGCCGCTGCGATGACTGATCCGCTGTGAGTAATATAGGTGACATCCCTAGAAAAAAAAAAAGATGAGAGTTTTGTAAGTAAAGAGTGCAAAACGAGATCACAACTTCAAATTGCAATATTAAATTCAACATAACCTTGTCCATCACAATATCTTGACAAATATAATACTTCAAATTGCAATATTAAATTCAACATAAACTTGTCCATCACAATATCTTGACAAATATAATTAAAGCTGTACAGCATCAGGCCAGTCTAAGCAGAAAATAAGATAATCAAGTTTTTCAACAAGATTCTTACTCTACAGAGCAAGATAAAGAGTTAAGATAGTATAATGAACGTAACAAGCAATCAATTCCAGTACATACGATGTATGATTATCAAAGCAGGTGGAGGATTCTGTTGGTCCAACATTGCTCCTTCCTCCAACTTCCAGCTGCCATGTGCAAACAGTTCCATCTAAAGCTCCACTCACAAATCTGTGTCCACACTGGTCGAATCTTACAGATGATATCGATGCAAGGGCATAAGGAGGAGGTACATTTGCAGCAGGGAGCACTCCATAAGTAGCAGTTGCTCGATCCTTGCCAAACTGAATAATTTTACATGATTTCTTAAGTACCATGTACGGGAAATAAAACAATATTCCACAAAAGATGACCGTAAAATAAAACTTCATCCTTCAGACATCATGAGCAGATAATCAAAATCTTTTGTGTAAAGCAGTAAGATAATAAACAGATGTGATTAGTTGGTGAGTATTAAGCGAATACTTGCAGCAGCCAGATTAAGAAACAGTTGCACAAAGTCACAAACTCCATGCATACATACAGCTTTTGGGTTGAAACCACCTACCTCCCACAAGTATACATGGGTATTGCTGGAACCAACCAGGAAGAGTGGCATTGAAGGATGAGTTGAAAATGAACTACTGCGTACACTCTCAATAGTGGGGATTGGATCGATGAATTGTTCAAAATCTTCCTGTATCCCCCAACCAAGGTTGCTGGTTACCCCACTATTCATCTGCTCTCTAGCTGGTCTCACAGAGATACCTGCTCCAATGGTTGCTCCACCTAAACCTAGGTGCAATCCCTTCCTGCTACCAAGACCAACTCCAGGAGAAACGCACGTGGGAACAGGAGTTGACTCTGATCCAGCCCAGCCATTTTGGGGCCAGTCTGCCTTTGCCCAAATATATTCAGATCCATCTCGACCATGTAGTCCATCTTCCCAATTAAAATATAGTATTCCCTAAATTTCATAGAGGCAAAACTCAAACAACAGAATAGACTAACACAGTGACACTAAGAGGAAATAATTTATTAAAACGACTAAGAATCCAGGCAACAGTACTTTTAATCAACCAGTCGATGCTCTCATTTTCCATCTGGAGCACAAGAACTCATGGTTGAATGAATTACAGTACTGCAAAAGAATCTAGAAGAAGATTCATATTTAAATTCCAAATTCTGCTTAGTTCAAAAGATTGATATTTTATCAAAAGGATATGAAGCAGCTAACTACATTCTGATGATATGGAAATATCCAATCACTCAAGCTCTTAAACTTAGGATCACTGAAAAGCATGTAAAAGGAGAGGCACATTGTTCAGCAATGACTGGTACTCAAAATTAGATCCAAATAGAGACTATGATACCTTCTTGTTTGTAGCAAGGGCAGCTTGATGATGATAAATGGAGTTAATGCACATAGCCTACAAATATAGAATAACAGAAAGAGTAATATTCAGAAAACGAGGTAAATGAAATTCTCACAAGTAAATAATTCCTTTGAAACAATAACAGTATGCAGATAAAATTAAACAACAGTCTAATTACCTCCAAGAGCTCTCCAGACCTTCTATATATTTCCTTGGGGCTATTAAATGGTAGAGCCTTTTTCATATTATCTCCTCCAGAACTTTGAAAAGGATGATCATTTGGGGTTAGACATGCCATGGGCGATCCCGCACCTTTTGTTTCACTTCCGGTCCCATGTTCTTCCTGCATATTTTCCCCGCCCTCAAACTCCCTCAGGATACTCATACACACACCATCCCATCCTCCTGACGACTTATGCTTAAGACACTCAAACCACTGCGAATTTCGATCGATAAAACCGGGAACTATTTTGGGATCAGAACAGATATGCCAGAAGATTTCAGACGCTCCCAGATCAGTATCATTCTTCAATATATGTTTTCCCAATCTTTGACCAACACAGCCACCAGGAGAAATAGGATCATTATGATCATCATCTGAACCTAAAAGAAAAGCCCTAATCCCAGTATCTCCTTTTAGAAGCAGGTATGACGCTAACTGTTTGGCACAATAAACAGAAACATGCATACATGTGGCATATTGTAGTTGAGAAAAAGACAAAAGTGCTCCTGGTAGAGGTGATTTGCTATCTGATCCAAAGAAAGATAGACTCACTGTTCTTGGTTCTCCTGAAGCTTTAATGGAGAAACTCTCTTCAATTTTTTCAGTCAAGAAACTTAGCAGAGGTTTAAAAGAACTTGATACTTGGCCCCAAAGAGAACAACAAATAACCAGCCATCTCTCCTCTTCAGGTATTCTGGTCAACAAATCTCCTGGTTGTTCATGTTGCATCTTTTCATCATCTTCACTTTTGTTGAACAATATATCATCTGTCACAACCTTTCTTATCTCGGATAGAATCTCTTTCAAGTCTTTAATCATATCTTGAGGAGCACACCCTTGAAGGAATCTTAATAGAAGAGGTTTGGTTATTAAGGCAAGACCCTTTATATTGATTTGGTCCCAAGCAGAAGCAAGATATACAAAGTATTCTGCTACATCAAGAACTCTCAGAGGTATATGCAGGTAATCTTGAGCAAAAGATCCAGAAAACAATATCAATGAGGCTCGTAGACAGCATAATGTACGTATCAGATTGTACCGGTACAACTCCCAAGCTACACTCCCAGATGCTGTAATATTCTTCATGGGAAATGATGTTAAGCTAGGAGAACTTGAGACACAGGTGACAACATATTTTGAAACTGTGGAAACTTCCCTAAAAGCAATGGATTGCAATTGGGGCAAGATACTCTGTGATGGGAAACCTCCACATCTATAGCCTTCAGAGGATGAGATGAATCTTGAGGCACATGTAACCAACACGTGGTACCCGATAAAATGGAGGCCATTGAGACACAAGAATAGAACTATCTGTAGAGAGTCATTGTTAATACTAAAACTGAGCCAAAAGATATAGTGAATATAAATCAAACAGGTGTGAACACATCAACAAGTTTATACCTGGTCAATCAGCTTAAAAGCGTCCAGCATGAACTTCTGCTGAAAGTATATTAACGTTGCTATCAATTTATCAATAAACTTGTCTATTGAGCTTCTGTATTCTTCATTCTCAGGCTCCAGGTGTGTAATACTACCAAAAAGTACCATATTAATATGCCTCCAACTAGGATGTTCCTTCAACATTTCTGATAAATAGTTCATCGCAAATTCTGATTTAGCATGCAGCTCTTTATGCTTAGTGAGGTCACCAGAAATCCAATTTGAGGACTTTCCATGATGAGATAGCTTCATAACTTCTTTAAGGAATTCAATGTTTCCAGTATCTAATACAGTTCCCTGACTTGCTGCACCAGAAGCATTCAGAGTAGATGAAAGGCACTCCAAGGCTTCAACCTATTAACGTAAGTGAAAACAATCTTCAGAAACGTACACAAATACGTACAAATATACTAAATCACCAGTATCAAGGGTAACCATGCACAACAAACAAAAATGCTTTCATTCCCCCAGCTTCTGGTGCCAGTAAATTAGCTAAACAGGAAGTCTTCCACAAGTATGCGACACTCCAATAGAACACGTGAAATAGACGAGTATCATGATTTGGGTGATGTAACATAATGATGAGAGTATCAGATAAAGGCTAAACCCAGTTGATCCAAATCAAGATTAAGAGGCCATATGGAACGTTAAGGAATGAGCATCAGCTGTAATTAAGCTAGTAATACATTTGATATAAATCTCAGGTTTTACATCTGATCTGTGTCCACTCCTCACTCTACAGTTCATGGGTCAATTAATAAGGAATTGACTGAGGAGCACACCCGAATTGTCAATCTAACAACTGACTTGAAGAAAATCATACTATGTTGACGTGCAAAATAAAAGCATCTCTCAGGAGAGAAAAAAAACTCAGGATAACTTACAGGCAATCCAGATCTGCCAAGGGCAATGGCACTCATCAATATAGCCCACCGACTGAAAACTGCGGCTCTTGATTCTCCAATTGCATTTTTAATGTTCGTCTTGTTTGCTAACATTAGGCAATACTGGCCAATACTTGGGTCCAGAAAGCATTTCCGACCGGTTGATAGGGTGGATTCATTATTTGCCAAATTCATCTCAAAGCCAAGCATTCTAAGGTACGAGTTCAAGTAATTTCCAAGTATCCACTGCAAATGTCAAAAAGTAGGCGTGAAACTTCTGCTAACATTAAATAAGAAAAAATCCACCATAAAAATTAATAAACAAAAAAAAAACTTATTAACAAGTACCTCAAGCAAACTTGCAAGCCAGTAATCACCTCTCAAAATTGATGTCGGAAGGATGACTTTGGAAATAAGATTACGCTCTAAAGGTCCAGCATAACCATCAACAAGACGACAAATTACTAGAGCCAGTTGTTCATCCCCTAGGTTTTTTGCACAGACATTAACAGCGGAATATGCATCACCCCCGAGCAAAAAGAAAGCAGCAGCAAGCTCCAGCTGATGTTTTCCCATCAAAACATATGCGTTTTTCAAAGCAGCTGCCTTGTTATTTTCTTCCTGATATCATAAATTGAAGGGTTATAAAGGAATAGGAAAAGAGACTGCAACAGGATTGATGGGAAAACACTTAAACAATAAGCTATGTAGAGTAAACTTAATCGAACACTTTGAACAATATACTCATCAAATAGTAAAATACACAATATCTGGAAAACCAAAAGTTTTAAGATGCAATTCATAGACAGCTGAAGACAAATTCCAGAACTTTCACAAAATAAAGACTTTAGTTGCGAAGGTTGTCGTAAGTGAGCAGAATATTCCAATCAAATGCAAAAGGTCAAACACTCTTTTAACTTACAAACTCAGATTCAGTTGCCATTTAAGCTTTAAGAATGAATGCAAAGAAAACTGGGGGGGGGGGGGATGAAGCAAACACGCCACTGTGACGGTAAAGAATGAATTCCGTACCTGAAAATTGCGTGAAAGAAATGCCACCAAAGGCTTGTCCTTTTCATTTTTGCTAATTTTGAAAAGACCAGCCAGAACTTGAATTCTATTCAATGCAATGTAAAGAAGAGTACACTCCTTCGGATCTCTGGTTTTCAAATATCGCTGCCTGGCCAACTTTTCCATCTGTTAATAAAAATACAACAAGGTTTGATCAAGAAGCATATTTAAAACAGAAATGTACACAAGTCCTGCCTAGTCTCAACATAATGGCATCACCTACAATAATTCAACAATAAAAACAGTGTACTTTATGTAGCCACATTATGCCAGCACCATCATTCACCAAAACAAGTGAGAACCACTGTCATATAGCAAAGTAATATAGTTTTAGCTGCAGATGTACCTTCACTCTTAACAGACTAGTGTTTGAATACCAAAAGCCCACACCATTGTCATGCATCTCTTGCCAAGACGGTTCATTAGATAAAAGAGAATCAAACAAATTTTCTTGACAATCTGAGTGAAAAGCCCATCCAATAAGCTCTGAAGGAACAACTGCCTCTCCGCCCAATGGAGATCTACCATATCTTTTAGTAAAATACAGTCGCCTAAACTGCACTGCAACCCAGAACCTTGATAATAGAAGTTACTAAACGTCAAGAAAGATAGTGGCAAGAAAGAAAAAAGTGATACACTTGAGCAAGGAAATAGTATGACACACAATTGGAACTTTAAAAGCATTTACTCCCTGTTTACTAGTAGCTGAAAACAGGAGCATTAAGCAATAGATATTACATATTCCCTGATTAGCTTCATTATAACTCAGCAAATTTCTAAAGTTCACAACTTCAACAGATACAAGGTTTAGATCTCACTTAACACCCTGCACACTACCAATACCAATCAGCCCTTACCCACCAAGAAAGATGACAGATATTACAAAATCAACAGCTCGAAATCCTGGAGATGCAATACGATAATTTGCAATGATTTTTAGATGGTAAAATCATTTACAATCACAACTCAATACTATAGAAAACTATGGTCACCATAAGACCTCTAAAAAAGCATGAATAACCCAAGTTCCTAACCAAAAGATAGTACCTTCGGCCACAGTCATCAAGACTTCCATAAGCAGAAGCAGTACGCGAGCTACAAAGTTCTTGCAGAATATCAATAATTGCATGAATCTGTAATTTCTCAAGGTTGCTTACTCGGGTAGAGTCATAAAGCTTATCTAGCACGTCAACAAAATCGCCAGGTTCAGATCTTATTTTAGATGAATCGGATCCAGTATCAGTACCACCAGAGGCCCAGCTGGAATCAAGTGCAAATGCAGCTTGCCGAAACTGAGAAGATGATGAAATCTCATCTGCTGATACAGCCCAGTGAAATGATTTCACACCCAAGCTAGAAGGGAGGAGAACTTCAAGATAATTTTCCAAAGGAACTTGTGGTATAACTTGGTTCTCTTTCCCAACACAATATGCTTTACCAAATGTTTTAGCAGCCACAAGGTTGTCAATAAGATGTTGCAAGGCTACATAGGCACGTTTCCAGTTACCTGAGAAAAGCACCAACAATGAGGATATGCGTAAAATAGTACAGGAAATACAAGATATATGGAAGAGCTAACTTTGGCAAAGAAAGAGATGAGAATATGATGCAATTGAAAAACAAGTGGAAACGGGAGAAAGACCAAGGTGCACATATGTTCTTCTTGAATAGCGTAAAACCCCCCATTGGAACCACAAAAAGGTAACACAATTTAAATGCAGCTTAGAGATTTTGTTCCAAATTGCTAAGGAAATATGCGCTCAAAAACCAATTACATATCCATAGAACCAGCTTCAAACTCATAACTTATATAACTGAGGAATGAGGATAGAATAATAAAATAGCTAAAAATTCAAAATGCATAGTTTGGACCCATTAGATCGTAGTTACATCAAATCATTACAGCACCATGGAGGAACTAAAAACGAGAGGAATATGGAAGCTCAATATTTTTTTTGCCAAGTGATTGACAAGTTCAATTCACATGAAATTGCTCAGCTTGTAGTTATTTCCAAGGCCTTCCATACTCATACTTTGTATAAGACAAAGCTAGGCCCCTTGTTTCTAAATCTCAGAAGTGCTTTAACAGAGTAAATTGATTTGATGAACTGGATATGAAGGATGTAAATCCTAAAGTAATAATAGCACCTATTTTCCTAGGAAGTAGCTTGCATGAACACAAGAAGATATTAAACATTTAAGAAGATGAAACCAGGACTCTGATTAGAAAGTCGCACAATGATTTAGGTTTAATATTAATGAGCAGAAAATGAATGATTTAATGGTAATACCTGAACTTATGTTTACAAGAAGCACCTCAGGATGAAAAGAAGGTAGAGGTCCTCCAAGCATCTCTGCTACTCCAGAAAAGCTAAAAAAACCAAGGCCAGCATCAAAATCACAGCCCCATATACTTCTTTTTGCATCCACCGGCAATGTGATACTATCTCTTGCATTGGAATTTATGGAGAGCCTGGATTGGAAGTGCCTACCACATCTTTTTACTGGAGATTCTTTGGCATCATGAAATTCAGAATCAAAGAAAACTCTGGGAAGTAAATTGCCAAGAGAATTACCATTGGAAGTAGAAGGAACATCCTTGCAACTTTTTGGGCAGCACATTTGCGAATTCTCATAATCTAAATGAGATAAATGGGTGAATAGGCAAAAATACTTGAGATGAACAACCCCAACAGTGGCATTTGGTCCCCAAAAGAAG
>JAUOBV010000008.1:15265756-15277634 GCA_032360425.1 Rubia occidens
TTAACCCGACCTGTTTTAACCCGACCTGTTTCCAACCCGACACGAACCCGACACGATCACCCGAACTGACACCACTATTTACTTTACATACTTGGTTAAGTTAGACTATGTTGGAACATATGTTTGCTAGTTAAGCTAAAAAGGTAAAACCAGTTTTCACTCTCTCTCACTCATTCATCACTGAGCTGTTTGTTTAACAGCTTAACGCCTACTCCGTTGTTAAAACACGAACCTATCTTTGATTATTCCAACATTCTCTCCCTCTCACCTTAAAATGGTGTATTTCCATCCCAATCTTATCTTAAATTTATATTGCGGCACTCTCATCTAGTGTTTTACTAGCAACACATCGTGTACAATGAAAAAAAAAATATTAATAGGAATTTGATAATTTTCTCTAGGGAGATCGTGCGTTGACATATGTTGTACTTTTATTGGTTATTTGGTCAAAATAGACTAGTTTTAAATGTAAAATTTTGTCGGTGCAAATGTAAGACAACTGTCATGTTTGATAATCTTAGTTTGGTAATGTAATTCATGAGATAAGATCCACGTATCCCGTTGGTTGAAAATATTTATTACAACATTCATTGATAGATAACAAGAATACGATTATATTGTATATTTAATTGTTGTTGAAAATATTTATTTTAGCATTTATTGATAGATTACAAGAATATGATTATATTGGGTTGTTACATACGCTACAAGATGTATTTTCAATCTATCATTCTTTAAAACCTCAAACTATATAATCAATTATATTTTTGTTACAATATTATCTTTATACTCCACTTTGTCCATTCAATAAAATTTTCCACTATTCTCTCCACACAATTAAACTTACCTAAAAAACTAAACATAATTAAAATTAATATTACGAAATTCATTGTTAGATTACAAGAATGTGAGTACAATGAGTTGTTACATACGTTACAGTATAAATTTTCAACGGATCATTTATTAAAACATATCAGTAGTCTAACGTAAAGTAAAAGATAAGTGTGAACTTTACCTTAAGTTGCACGCGCTCAATAAATTCTGCTATACCTAAATGCTACCATCAACAGTGATTTAATTATATTATTTTGATCACTATACCTATTTTATACGAGTATATGAACACAACTTAATGAGCTTACTTTAAATTTGGAATTGCCTTATTTGAAATGGTGTGGATTGTGGTGAATGTAGAGGCAGAGCGAGAGTGCAGTTGCTTGGGTACTTTGTTGGCAGTGGGAAATTACCTTAGTTTTTGTTTTTGTTGGGACATCCATATCATATCACCCCCTTGTCTCAATCCCCGCTTGTCTCTTCCGACCCTTCCCTTCTTCTTCTACTTCTAATTCCAATCCCCAAAGAACAACTACACTATTTTATTATAATCAAATCCCTCACTTCCTTCGTCTGGGGACTGGGATTCTCTGATTTTTCTTTTCTTTTTATACGCAGCTCTACTTCACTCTCTCTCATAGATCTCTCAAATTCAGATCCCCCGCCATGTTTATGTACTGAGTTTGCCTCCCAACTGCCACCACACCCGACCCTCAGTTTCTACCATGGGCCAGTGCTACGGCAAAGGCATCCCTTCCACTCACGGCGACGGCCCCGCCATCATCCCCGCCACGCCTCCCGCCGATCACCTCCCCTCCCCCGCCGCCTCTGCCAACGGAGGCCGCGCCAAACACACTCCCGCTCGATCCTCCGCCGTCCCAAGCCCCTGGCCCAGCCCCTACCCTCATGGCTCCACCGCCGGAGTTGGTACCAGTCCCCTCCCCTCTGGGGTCTCGCCGTCCCCAGCCAGGTCAACTCCCGGGAGGAAGTTCTTCAAGCGCCCCTTCCCGCCTCCCTCTCCGGCCAAGCACATCAAGGCTTCTCTTGCTAGGCGGTTCGGGATTCCCAAGACTCCCAGACAGGGCCCCATCCCCGAGAATGACGCTGCTCCCGACATTGATCATCAGCTTCAACAGCAGCAGCAGCAGCATTTGGACAAGAACTTTGGGTACAACAGCAACTTCGGGGCCAAGTACGAGTTGGGGAAAGAAGTGGGGAGAGGCCATTTCGGCCATACGTGCTTTGCCAAGGGCAGGAAGGGTGAACTCAAAGACATGCCTCTTGCTGTCAAGATCATCTCTAAATCTAAGGTCTCCTTCCCTTTTTCTATCCATCTACTCTTGCTGTCTGAATTCCATTTGATTGATCCTGTTTGCTTGCTTGCTTATTTTGTTGAGCTTAAACAACATGGATGTGTTGCTTTCAGAGGTAATAGCTTACTGTGTAATGTGGCTGAGTTCATCCCCCAATTTACCCCCAAAATGGAGTTTATCCCATCCATGTTTGGGGATTTCCCCATGCCATCATGTTACATGCTTCAAACAGGCTCTTTGGAAAGCCTTATTTGTTTGCAGCTTTCTGCATTCATTTAGTGCCTAATTTACTATTTCATGTAATCACAAGTTGCTGGCTGATTGATCCACCTGCTTGGTCTTGTCTGGTATAATGCACAACACTGTTAAGAAAGTAGGAAAAGAAAGGAATGCATTCTTTGTTTTCCGTTGAGGTATGTACATCGTATCGAAATGAGGAAAGCTTGGACGTCACGTTGCTGAGGGGTTCTGTTCATAGAAAAGAGTAACATTTTTTAAACGTTTCGCATAAATATGCATGAAATGTACTGTTGCTTAATTGTGATGTTCATTGTAAGGTTAAAAGGGTTTTCTTGACCAAATTTGGATGTCGAAGCTTGGACATCACGTTGCTAGGGGGTTCTGTTTATAGAAAAGAGTAACATTTTTAAATGTTTTGCATAAATATGCATGAAATACACTGTTGCTTAATTGTGATGTTCACTGTAAGGTAAAAAGGGTTTTCTTGATAAAATTTGGATGTTGGATCACATTTGGTTAAGCATAGCGCGTGGACTTTCTGTTAGTCGCACATCATAACTCGTTGTATTCTCAATTGGTTTTTCATTAGTTATGATGTGTGATGCGCAGTAAGTTTGCGCGCTACAGTTATTGGAGGCATCTACTTAATGTCTTAGTCTTACTGCTTGTACATTTGGTTGCAAAATCAGGAAACTGTCATTTCGCTCTTGATTGAGGTTTCGTTTGGTTATGGGTAGTAACTCGATTTCACTATTTCCAAGTTTACGCCTTTACTAATCAAGCCTACTATGGCTCTCCATCTACATACTTTATTTACTTCTCTATTTGTGACAGTTGACTATGAATTCTTGTTTTGCTTTCCCACCATTCATACAGTTTGTATATTCTGTTCAGTATGTGATAATTCAATCAGTAGCAAGAATTAAATAACCTATGTATGTTATTACTCATTAAATGGATTTATTTTAACAAGCTTCCTCTTACAGATGACTACAGCAATATCTATTGAAGATGTTCGGAGAGAAGTGAAAATTTTGAAAGCTCTTTCTGGTCATAGGCATCTGGTGAAATTTTATGATGCTTGTGAGGATGCCAATAATGTGTACATAGTTATGGAGTAAGTAACTTAATTTAAATATAAGACTATAAGTGGAATTTGTAAAAAAAGGTATGCAGTTTGATGTAATCTCATGAATGCCAGTGTGGTAATTGTATATGGAAATTGTAATTAATCATGAATCCCGTGTCAGGTGGGAATTTAAGTAAGTGTTCCTTTCTTTTTCCAAGTTCTTGTGAGCTTAACGATTAACCCTCCTCTATGATGGTTGCAAGTTTGCAGTTTTTACTTATATCCCATTCAAAATTCCCTTTATGCTTCAATCCTGCTCAATAAACTGATGACACTTGTACGGCTATTATGTGCTTGCATGCTACAGTTATCGAGTGGTAAAAGTCGATAGCAATATGACCTGTATTCGTTTTTACAGGTTGTGTGAAGGTGGAGAGCTGCTGGATAGAATACTGTCCAGGTAAATGGAGTTCTTAATTTTTTTAAACTGTCTTAAGGATATAATGCTCACCATCTTAATCTCCTGCTATTAACATTCAGGGGTGGTAGATATACAGAAGAAGATGCAAAAATTATCATTGTTCAAATTTTGAGTGTGGTGGCCTTTTGTCACCTACAAGGCGTGGTCCACCGCGACTTGAAGCCTGAGGTTTTTGGACATCACTCTTGCTTTTAATTTATATTTTCATGTATTTCTATCACACTTCATGATGTTTTTGGGGCCCCTCCCGAGTTCAGATCTGACCTGTCTCTAATTCCTCTTCCATGCAGAATTTCTTGTTCACCACTAATAGTGAAGATGCTGATATGAAACTTATTGATTTTGGTCTTTCGGACTTTATCAGGCCAGGTACCACTCAGAAGAATCCAATGTTTTATGTTTCTTATGTGCCAGTAAGCTGCTATAGTGGGAGAGTGATCGGACATGAATCACTTTCTTCTGATTGATCGACTGTTGTGCTATTGCTTGGTTTTATTATCATTACTATCCTTCTTTGTGAATTTTGAATATCATTCCTGGAGTATATCCAGCCCATTTATGTTCTTTTAGAATAAAATTAATCTCTTTGTGAAACTAGGCTGTAGGGCCAGAAGGTATTCATTGCCCGAGTCAAAGAACTCGATCTTTACTTTGTTTTTATCATATGTATATGAATTATAGAAAGTGTTCATCCAGTGCTGTGCCATTCCTCTGCCATAGAATGGCCTTGACACTCAGAATCCACCACTTGTACTGATAAGAGACGTGGGGCTCTTCATCATGTTTATTGTTCTCATTCTTTAATAAGTACACTCCTTTGTATTTTATAAGATCATTTGAACCTTTTGTGAGTCTCTCGTGATTTTTTGGAAAATGTTTCATTACTTTCTATGAATTAATATTATTGCTGCTCTAACATAAAGTAACCATCTTTACCTTTTTTGTTGCGTATGAATGTGCAGATGAAAGACTGAATGATATTGTGGGGAGTGCATATTATGTGGCACCTGAAGTTCTCCATAGATCCTATAGCTTAGAAGGGGACATCTGGAGCATAGGTGTTATTACGTATATATTGCTATGTGGGAGCAGACCTTTCTGGGCTAGGACAGAATCTGGCATTTTCCGAGCCGTACTCAGAGCTGAACCTAACATTGAAGATGCACCATGCCCTCTGTGTCACCCGAAGCCAAGGATTTTGTGAGAAGGCTTTTGAACAAGGACTACAGGAAGAGAATGTCTGCTGCTCAAGCTTTAAGTGAGTTTTCTTTCGGTATCAATATGTTCTGCCTGTTTTCTCGTGCAAATTATCTCCACTTAGACAACTCTCGCCTTTAGGCCTTTTAAAATTGTGGATTCTGGTATTTATGGTTACTTCTGTCTGGATTGCTTCATTCTTTAAGTAATGGATCTGCTCTCATCATTGTATGTACAAATATGATGCTCTTCAACTGCAGCACACCCATGGTTGCGGAGTGAGAGGCATCCTATTCCATTGGATATATTGATTTATAAGCTGGTCAAGTCATACCTACATGCTACTCCTTTTAAAAGAGCTGCACTAAAGGTACTTGTCTTGATTCCTCATGATAACGTATGCTTATCTTCATTTTTTAGCTTGCGGTGTATTAGGAAAAGTGAGGATACTTGTTCCTTTTCCAAGGTTGTCATTTTGGATCTAGTTCAGCTGAATATACCTTGATTGCTGTCTTTAAGTGACCTTGGATAATCAGTTAGTCTGCGATGCGGCGATGCCTAGTACTGGCCAAAAAGATTGTCCAGATATAGCTCTAAGCTGTTTCTGTTGTGTAGGCTCTTTCAAAAGCTTTGACTGAGGACGAATTGGTGTATCTTAGAGCTCAGTTCATGCTGTTGGAGCCAAATAGGGATGGGCGGGTTTCCCTCGAAAACTTCAAAATGGTATTGGAAGCCTTCTCCTTTCTTGTGGCTCTTTGTTTTACACACATAACAAGTCAAGTCTGGATGTTGTCTTTTGAATTGCTTGCTGGGCCCATGGGCTATATTGTTGTTTGGATTCTAAGATGTATGAAAGAGAGCACGGAATTGTAGGCACTCCTTGGGAACGCCACAGATGCGATGAAGGAGTCGAGAGTTACTGAGATGTTAAGTGGGGTGAGTATGAGAAAAGCAGGAGCAGTTGTTGTGATGTGATAGGTTTTGGGATGTGATATGGGTTTTGTGTTTCAGATGGGTCCGCCGTGATACAGGAGGATGGACATGGAGGAGTTTTGTGCAGCTGCAATCAGCACATACCAACTGGAGGCTCTGGAGACATGGGAGCAAATATCTTCAAATGCGTTCATGCACTTTGAAGAGGAGGGGAACCGAGTAATATCAGTGGAAGAGCTTGCTCGGGTACTCTCACAATCCATCCATCGGTTGATTTTTGTGTGAAATGTTGTGATAATGTGAATGTGGGAATGCAGGAGCTGAATCTGGGGGCAACAGCACACTCGGTGCTGAATGAGTGGATAAGAGGGGATGGGAAGCTGAGTTTGATGGGGTATACCAAATTTTTGCACGGGGTGACGCTGCGTGCCTCCTCGAATGCAAGCAGACAGCATTAGGCATTCGATTCTTTTCTTTTCTTTTCTTTTTTGGTTATAAATTTTGGGTAAATGAAATGATAGCACCGTGATGTGATATGGAGAGAGGAGAAGGGTGGTGTACAAAGTGGAAGATGCAGTCACAAAGCGGATAATTTGTCGTCTCTACAACAAAATGAAAGCTGAAACATTGATGCAGGGAGCTTTCAGGTGTTTTGGTTTTCTTCTTCCAGAATCAACCTCTCATCGTACTTGATGTTTGGCGCCAACGTTTTATAATAAAATATAAAAACTGCTCCTTTTTCAAAATTCCCGCCTGTTTGCCCTATAATCTTTTCTTCCACACAACCTTTTTTATTTCCCAAATTGGTTTTTGTTTCACAGAAAATGCAAGGGATATTTGACTATTTTTTTTCTGATTATTCTTCTGCATTTACAAATCTATTGATTTTTTAAAGAAAAAAACAGAAAAAGTTGTAGCTTTATCAAAATGACAAATTTGTTTTATGAAATAAGAATAATTACAAGTGATGAGATACAAAGAGAGCACTGTTCACATTTTCCAACCAATTGAATTGCCTTTTTAGAACTAAAACTTGCCTTGGCCGGAGGGCCATGCCAAAGTGTGTGAATTGATGATGTTTCAATTTTCCATGAATTGAGCGCTTGCGGTTGTAGACATGTACTCCCTTCGTCGCAAACACCTACTATTTGACACTGTTTTTTATCAAAATTTGACCGTGCATTTGAATGAAAATATAAGCAATAACATTATTGTTTGGAAAATATTGTTGGATTGGGACGGAAGTAGCGTTCCAAGATCCGCCTGCCGCAAGTATCAAGTGTAAGAAATCAACCCTGTATTAACAGAAAATGTTAGTTAGGTATGTAGGTTTTGAAAATACAAACTGATTGGAGAAATGAATACATGATAAGTGTATGGGTTGGATGATATTGGGAGGAATGAAGCCTGGTCCGACAACACTTAATCTTACAATAGAGAGATTACGAGATTAAGAGTTGTCGAGCCAGGCCACGTTCCCCTCAAAATATTCTCAACCTCTCTCCGTTTTCTCTTCATTCGTATGTATGGTGGAGGCGATATTTATATGGGTAAAAATAAATAGAGTGGGCTCTGGGTTTCGGGTGTTGGTTTGGAAAATGGGGAGGTGGGTAGTTGCTCAACTTTCTAACCTCCACCAAGACTCCCTCTATCAATGCTATTCCTCCCAATATGAGGACATAAATGAGTCACCATATAATGTGGCTCGGCCCATATCTTACATTCAATCGTATATCTTTTACCTTTAAATATTTAAGGCCTCTAGTTGTTTACTTTAATAATTAAAGAATGGAATGAGAGAATAAACAATGTTTAGTTAGTGGTTTGAAAATAAATGAACATTTACAAATTACAACTGAAACCTAAATTTGGTAGTCAGGGTAAGCTATCTATTTCATTATTAGATTTGCCTAAAATCATACACATCCTGTAGGAAATATTTTATGAATATTCTTGTAGCCTTATATGAAATCTTTTTCCATTTGTGATTCTATATATGTTGCCTACATATAGGCCTCTTGTGTCATTAGTAAAATCACATGTTCATATTTTACATGGTATCAAACCTAAATCCTGAGAACCTTGAAAATTTTCACATATAAAATTTCTGTCGCCGCTACCGTCGCCCTCTCTTCTCCAACCGTTGTCGCCATGATTACCACCGTTGCTGCCGCCGCCGTGTCTTCAACATATGCGCTGCCGCTTCCGTCCATGGAGTCACCGAATAAAGTCCTGATCGAATTCCTTGATGCCGAGATTGAGCAGCCCATCGTCCCCGCCACCCCTGTCGTCACCGTCGATTCAGCGCTAGTTGTGGTGGATCCGTCGCCGTCTGATAACGACGCCGCCATCCTCCGTTGATCCCTCCGCTAGCTGCTCTTCAGCGCTGAGAGTTCGACCTCTTCTGATCCTCAGCGTTATGCCGGGGATTCCTCCGCCTTACCACCATCGCATCCATACTATTTTACTACTTGTGGTCGTAAGGGTCATGATGTTACTACTTACTTCCGCATTATTGGATATTCAGATTGGTTCACTGTAAATTGACCCCCCCTACATCAGGCCCGAAGGCTGACGCAAATCCTAAGCCACGCGCCCCACCTGGTGCGTCATTCGCCGGAGTTGCACAACCTGTGACCATCCCCGCCATTCACCAGCGAGCGCTTCTGCTGCTATCGTCACCAGCTCCGATCGGTCAGCCTTCGACCCAAAACTGTCCAAGAAGCATGGAGTATGGTTTTAAACATGTTCTCTAAGTTTAATTATTTTTATAATATGTCGAATAAGATTACTTTACCCTGAATTCTTGATATTAGTGCTTCCTACCATATGATCGGTGACAAGGGTCTTCTTTATGATGTAGAGTGTGTTGAAAATGTTGATGGTATTCTACCTGATGGACTGGTGTTGAACATGGAAACTTCGATTTGGAGATATCTTTGTGGATAATGTTTTATTTATTCCGACATGACGATGCAATTTGTTATCGTTTGCCAAGTTAACTGCTGCTAATGTCTAGTTTCGCTTACGGAAAAATTGTGTATATTACAAAATATCAGTACGAGGACAGTGATTGGTGAGGGTGAACATCGAGGAGGGGTTTATTGGTTGCGCGAATTGGGAGTTCCACGATATAAACAACCATCGTCCTTGTCTGTTGCTGCATTAGTGTCTTCATCTGCTTATACATCAGCGTTTAGGGCATCCATCTTCTTCGGTGTTGTCGTCTATCTCAACTATTTCTTTAAATACTAGTGATATTAATAAAATTGTTCCCTACTCTGTCTGTCATCGAGCAAATAGTCTAGACATAGATTTCCTGTTAGTTTGGCTAAGGCTAGTCATTTATTTGATCTTATACATTATGATGTTTGGGAGTCTTATGGTTCACCTTCTTCCAGTGGACCATTTTCATTTTTAGCTATAGTTGATGATTATTCCCGAGTTGTTTGAGTTTATTTACTAGTTTCTAAGTCTCAAGTACCATTGAAGATGAAGGATTTTTTTGCACTCGTTCAAACACAGTTCAGCCATCCTGTTCAACGAGTTCGGGTAGACAAGAGAGCCGAATTCCTGCCTCTCAGATCATTTTTTGTAGAGAAAGGGGTTCATTTCGAGACATCCACAGTCTACACACCTCAGCAAAATGGGAGAGTGGAACACAAGAACATACACATTTTAAATGTTGCGAATGTTTTTCGTTTCCATGCTCATTTGCCTATAGACTTTTGGAGAGAATGCATTCTTAGAGCTGCCTACCTTATCAATCGCACACCAACACCTCTGTTAGATGGCCGATCGCCTTATCACCTTATGTACGGTCGTGCACCAGTTTATATCCATCTCTGTGTGTTCGGTTGTCTGTGCTTTTCCTTTCAGCTTCCATGGTCGCGTGATAAGTTAGCATCTAGAAGTCAGAACTGCATCTTTCTTAGCTATAATGTTGACAAGAAGGCCGGGTGTGTTTATGACTTGGAGTCTCGCACTGTGTTTGATAGTCGGGATGTGATATTTTATGAAGATTGTTTTCCATATGCACTAGTTTCTGCGAGAAGTTACATGTTGATTCATGGCCATTACAGTCACCTACTCTTTATAACGACTTCATCCCGTAGTTGTATGTTCAAATGGAGCTGGCGTCAGCCTCCGAGCTACGGACAGAACAAAGGCTGCTAGCTCCGGAGACCCCGCCACCCTATACTAGTCCACAAACAGCTCCACTTGAGCTGCGACTGTCCATCCTTGAGCCACGGTTATTGCCACCGACCTTCCAGCACCATCCATTGATCAGCTGCTACCATTGATCCGAGACCTTTCTCTGAGCTACCGTTTAAGCCTGTTTAGTCGGTCCATCCACCGAGCACTCATCTTCGTCAGCTTTCGATCAAATTCAAAGATTATATCTGCACTGCCACTCGCTCGATAAACCTCCCCAGATGATCTCTCGTCATTTGCTGCTCCGTCCTCAGGTACTCGTTACCCTATTGATGATTATGTTTCCTGTGATAATTTTTCAGTTTCGCATTCTAGATTTTCAGTTGCAGTTACAGATGTTGCAGTTACAGATGTTGCAGATCCACGTGGGTTCTTCCCCTCTTCCACTTGGTAAAAGACCATTGGATGCAAATGAGTGTAAATGACCAAGTTCAATTCTGATGGTTCTATTGAGCGTTACAAGGATCGTTTGGTTGTTCTTCGTAATCGTCAGATTGAGGGCACTGATTTTACTGAGACATTTTCTCCCGTTGCCAAGATGAGGTTAGTTCGTCTTTTCTTGGTTGTTGCTGCTATTCATGGATGTGATTTGCATCAGATGGATGTTCACAATGCATTTCTCCATGGTGATATCGAGGAGGATGTGTACATGTGTCCGCCTCCAAATTATACTTTACTGGCGCCTGGTTTGGTTTGCAAACTTCGCAAGTCTCTTTATGATTTTTAGCAAGCTTCGCGGTATTGGTTTACAAAGCTTGCTGCAGCTGTTCGTCTTTTTGGCTTTGTTCAGAGTAAGGCAGATTACTCCCTGTTCTCCTATCTTTGTGATGGTGTGTCTCTTCATGTTCTGATTTATGTTGATGATCTTACTATTGCTGGTTCATCTCATGAGATGATGGTCCATTTTTTGATGATTCGCGCAGTACGAGCTTTTAGTTGGGAAGCTCATTTATCTTACCATCACTCGTTTGAAGCTTAGCTACTCAGTTCATACCGTGTTTGGCACATTGGTGGGCTGCAATGCGTGTGTTGCACTATCTTAAGAGTCATCCTAGTCAAGATTTGTTTCCGTCAGTTAAGAGTTCGCTTCAGCTTACGACATTCTGTGATTCTGATTGGGCGGCTTGTCCCATTACTAGGAGATCTTTGATTGGTTAATTTGTGATGATTGGTGAATCTCCAGTTTCTTGGACTATGAAGAAACAACTGATTGTTTCTTGTTCTTCGGGTGAAGTTGAGTATAGAGCTATGGCAGTTGCTTGTTGTGAGTTGTTAGCGCTCAAGTAATTTCTTCGATCATTGGGTACTACTTATTCTACTCCGATGCGGTAATATTGTGATAGTCAAGAAGCTCTTCACATTGCAGCCAATCTAGTGTTTCATGAGAGAACGAAACATATTGAATTTGACTATCATATTGTTTGTGGTTTGGTTAAGTCTGGTGATGGGGTTACTTATCATATTGGTACTTCTAATCAGCCAGCATATTTGGTACTTGTAAAACCAACGTAAAAGAGTGTGATGGAGATCAGGGTACGCCTACCACCATAAATGAAGACATTCCACGACTTGATCAAACATTCAAAGGCTATGTTC
>JAUOBV010000008.1:15312974-15326313 GCA_032360425.1 Rubia occidens
GAACATTCGAACCTTCATTTTCTTTTCATGGGTTAAATTTTGGGAATATATGAAGTTACCAATTCTCAAACACAGAAGATACTATATTGTAGAGCATGAAAATATAAGAACTCTTCAAAAAGGAATCAGTCCAAAATATGATTTGAGCACAGAGCTATGAACATTCGAATCTTTATTTTCAATTGATTAGTTAAATTTTGGAGATATATAAAGTTACTAATTAGCAAACACGGAAGATACCATATTGTTAAGCAAAATATAAGAACTTTTCAAAATGGAATCGAACCAAAATATGATTTGAGAACAGAGATTTGACCATTCGAATCTTCATTTTCGTTTGATGGGATAAATTTTGGGCATATATGAAGTTACTAATTAACTAACACGGAAGATACCAAATTGTAGAACACCAAAATATAAGAAATTTTCGAAAAGGAATCGGTCCAAAATATGATTTTAGCACAGAGTTATGAACAATCGAATCTTTATTTTCATTTGATGGGTTAAATTTCGGGGATATATGAAGTTACTAATTAGAAAACACAGAAGATACCATATTGTAGAGTATGAAAACATAAGAACTTTTCAAAAAGATATCGGCCTAAAATATGATCTCAGAATAAAGTTAAGACAATTCGAATCTTCATTTTAATTTGGTGGGTTAAATTTTGGGGATATATAAAGTTACTAATTAGCAAATACAGAAGATACCATACTGTAGAGTTTTAAAATATAAGAACTTTTAAAAAAAAAGAATCGGTCCAAAATATTATCTGAGCACCAAACTATGACTATGTGAATCTTCATTTTCATTTCAAGGGCTAAATTTCGGGATATTTGAAGTTACTAATAAGCAAAAACGGAATATACCATATTGTAGAGTTTGAAAATATAATAAATTTTCAAAAAGGACTCGGTCAAAATATGTTTTGAGCACCGAGTTATGACCATTTGAATCTTCATTTTCATTTGTTGGGTTAAATTTTGGGGATATATGAAGTTTTTAATTAGCAAATACGGAAGATACCATATGGTAAAGTATGAAAATATAAGAACATTTAAAAAAGGAAACGGTCCAAAATATGATATGAGCACCAAGTTATGACCATTCGAATCTTCATTTTCATTTGATGAGCTAAATTTTTTGGATATATGAAGTTACTAATTAACAAACACGGAAGATACCATATTGTCGAGCATGAAAATATAAGAACTTTTCAAAAAGGTATCGGTCCAAAATATGATATGAGCACCGAGTTATGACTATTCGAATCTTCATTTTCATTTGATGGGTTAAATTTGGGGGATATATGAAGCTACTAATTAGAAAAAATGGAAGATTGTAGGGTTTTAAAATATAAGAATTTTTTAAAAAGGACTCGGTCAAAATATGATTTGAGCACCGAGTTATGACGATTCGAATTTTCATTTTCTTTTGATGGGTTGAATTTTGGGGATATGATAAAGTTACTAATTAGCAAACACGGGAGGTATCATATTTTAGAGCATAAAAACATAAGAATTTTTCAAAAAAGAACTCGGTCCAAATATGATCTAAGCACTCAGTTATGACCATTCGAATGTTCATTTTCATTTGATGGGTTGAATTTTGGTGATATGATGAAGTCTCTAAGTAGCAAACACGGAAGGTACCATGTTGTAGAGCATGATAATATAAGAACTTTACAAAA
The DNA here is from genome assembly GCA_032360425.1 of Rubia occidens. Taxonomy (NCBI): domain Eukaryota; kingdom Viridiplantae; phylum Streptophyta; class Magnoliopsida; order Gentianales; family Rubiaceae; genus Rubia; species Rubia occidens. The sequence continues at coordinate 15,314,666 of JAUOBV010000008.1, forward strand.
AAGAATTTGTCCAAAATATAATCTGAGCACCGAGTTATGACCATTCAAAGCGTCATTTTTATTTGTTGGGTAGACCGAGCAAGTTGATTAGCGATCACCTTGTGTCGTGCTAGATATTTTCGTACTTTCTCCTGAATCCATTAACATTTACAAAAGATTTTGGGGAGTTAAAATGACCGGGGTCATTCCTACATTCTATAAAGGACTTTAATTTGATGGAAATGAACCGGATCTTTCACTTCTGGAACTGTGCACTTTTGTTTTGGTTGCTTTACATTTAGTAGTACAATATTTTGGAAATTTGGGAGAAGGTGACTGATATTGAAATACTGTGATCCACTTCTTGTGGTTCGAGCCAGTTGAGTTTAATCTGGATTGATGAGTGAATGACTTTTGGTGTTGTGTGTAGTTATTATTAGTCTGTATTCTTCGAACTGGGGTATTTTAATGTCGTCGGGTTTTGATTTTCCAATTTTGGTGAAGTGGAAAAATTAAAAGTAGGAGATTGTACAGCACAAGGCGGTGAGTGTGATTTGTAATAAAAGTGGACTGAGTGAGCGGTGGGTATCCAGTGGCTACGCCATGTCAGCAGTGCACTATCCAGATGATGAAGAATGAGTGGCTGTGGAGAGAGAGGAGCATGGATATGGTAATGAAAGAAGGAGAGAGTACAAGTCCATCACCAAGCATGGCCTCCACCGCCCCAATCTCCCTCTCCACGGCTCTCGTCGACGCCAAGGCTGCTTCCCGCCTAGCGCCAACACCCAATGCAAGTGTCACCTTCCTCAGGCCTCTCACTCCGCGCCGCGCTGCCAGGGCCTCCGCCTACGGTCCGCGCCCTCCTCTTTTGCTCTTCTCATGCTCTCATTTCTTCCATCATTCATTAACTCTGATTTCTCATATCCGTTAGGCAAAAGGAATGTCGCCGCCATGGCCACTGGATCAGGGGCCCAGGCTGATGTTTCCGCCGACGATGTTCCCGAGTTTGTTAAAACGGTGCAGGAGGCCGTAAGAACTAATAATATCAGTCCGTGCATTCCAATTATTTGTCGATTCCCCGGTTTGCTTATTGTTTGCTGATTCCATTTCCATAGTGGGAAAAGCTGGAGGACAAGTACGCTGTGAGCTCTCTGGCCGTGGCCGGAGTTGTTGCTCTTTGGGGATCCACGGGACTGGTGTCGGTGGGTTTTTCTTCTTCTGCTTTTACTTTACTTGTTACCTGCGCTAATCGATATGGTTACTGGTGTCGGTGGGTGCAGGCAATCGATAGGCTTCCGTTGATCCCCGGTGTTCTGGAGCTTGTGGGCATTGGCTACTCCGGCGTAAGTCAATGATTGCCATGACCCCATCTTACATTCACATACTTCCACGGCTTACATGTTTGATCTCCTATTTCAGTGGTTCGCTTACAAAAATCTCATTTTCAAGCCGGACAGGGAGGCTTTAATACGGAAGATCAAAGGCACTTACGACGACATTATTGGACCTAGCTGATCAATTCTTCTCCATCTTTCCACCTTGTGTACCCTTTCATTCACATTGCTCAAATAATATTCACCGATTGATGCTTCATCTCTGTCACTTGTTTTATGCGAACAAATTACAATGGCTAATAAACCCATCCACCCCACGCAGAGTTACGTCAATGTTTTCATGCCTATTGAAAGGGGAGAATGAGGGGAGAAATGGCATTTGGTCGATGTTTTCATGCTTATTGTATGGGGAGAAATGGCGTGTCGATGTTTTCATGCCTATTGAAAGGGGAGAAATGTCGATGCTTACTGAAAGGGGAGAATCTATTGGGAATAGGAATTGTTCCAAGAGAAGCAGAATCCTTGGCTTTCTTCACACTTGGCATCGGCTCTCCATCAGTCCAGCCCCTGTCAGACGAGTTCACCCTAACCGCAAATGTGAACTTCTTAGCATGTGCAGGCCCGCCTTCGTGTATGCACCTGTACAGTGGCATCGCCCAGTTCCTCCGTTCCTTTTCATCCTCCATACAGCTGCAGTATCCCGGCTGTCAAGGAACACAGCACCGGCAATTGATTCAACTATATCACCAAGAACTTTTGGAGCTTTGCAGTCCCCTAAACCAAAGGAGTTGAACCCCGGTTTCAACATCTCATTGCGAGCCTCTTTCACAAAATCCTTGATCTGTTCAAAGCAGGGAAACTATCATAAACTTGATTCACTTCACTTTTGATATCAAACACACCATAAAGGATCCTACACACCTGCTTTTCAAGAGCACTCGATCCATGTCGAAGGTGTACGTGAAGGTTATGTTTCACAGCAACACGTGCAAAATTCTCGTTGTTCACTGCAGCAGCTCGCAAATCAGTTATGCGTCCTGGTGGCAGATCTGTATATGTGAAGAACAAGTGCCTCGTGATCAGGTGGTCCAGTACAGCATCACCTACAAATTCTAGTCGTTGGTAACAAGAAACCCCCGATGAAGGACGTGAGGCGTGAGTTATTGCCTCCACTAAGAGGCTCCTGTCATTGAATTTGAAGTTCAAACATGCTTCCAGCACATCAAAATTAATGCTTCTCAGAGTATTCTCGGGAACATTACTCTGCCTAACAGGATACTCCTTCTCCTTCAGATCAAAATCTACCTCTATGCCAATCCATTTCATTACGTGGTTCGCAGCAATTTTCCCTCCTTCAACATAATAAACTCCAATTAGAGCTTCAACAACATCTGCTAAAGTCTTGCTAGACAGGACATGATATGAACTTGAATCACTCTCCAGTACCCCTTCCTCAATTTCTCCATCTTCATATCCGCCATCATTTTGACCTTTTTCGGCCACATTCTCATTGTGCACAACTTGTGCGCCAAATAATGTTTCTTCTCCTTCTTTTACGTCCTCATCGAAGACAGGTGGCACACCTGGGGCAGCCCATCTTGATGGAGCAAACCGATCAGCTTGAATGTATGACTGAAGCCCCTTATTTAATGCAAACTGATACAGCACCATGTTGCTCACCATTTGCTGCCTCATCCGAGTAAGTTGACCTTCATGTTTCTGGGGATACTTGAGAAAAAGAAATCGACTGACGACCCATTTCAGATAGGCATCTCCTAATAGCTCTGCCCGTTCATAGCAGAAAGTTTCCTGACATGAAGCGGCAGTCAGCGCTTCCAAGATCTGTAAATACAAAGAGATTCAGATATCATCCAACTTATGCAGCATTGCACCTTCTAAAACCCATAACTGGGACGTCAGCATACCTTTGAGGCAGGGAGAGGATAACTAATTGTATGCTTAAGTTGTACAGCAAGCAGCATACTCTCAATTCTCCTCATAATCGAAGGCAATCTTTGAGCACCCTGGACTAGTAATCCAGGGAGGGGATGTACCAAGCAGAGTTCAGGTGGGAGGAATACATAGTAAATCTTATCAAGGCTCTCATCAGACTCGTTTGCATGTGCTATAACAGGATAATTATAAGAATCAGTAACTTAACACGAAAGAGGTAACAATTTGGAAATTTTTTGAAAAATAAAATAAAGCAACCACCTTCTGAATGTTCATATCGTGGGGAGAGAAGATTCTTGCAATATGAAACTCCCCGGCCTCTTATAAGAGGCTGCTGTTTGAATTTCAAATCAACTCCATACCTGCAGATATTTTCAGAATAAATAGCAAATGGCACTTTCTCATTGTAGAAGAATCATAAATTACTCGTGTATTATAAAAATGAAAAGAAGGAAAATTTCCTCAAATTAGTTATTTCACTCTTCTGCATGCACCTTAGAAATAGTCTCTTAGTTTTTTCTGTAAAAGCGGCTATCCTTTCATGAAATTAACCAACATTCTACAGCTAGATCCGACAATTTAAACTTGCTGGTTTTCTCAATTGCATCCAATCAGATATCAACATAAGATACAATCCAATGAACACCTTATTCTTAAACTAGAAGGCCTTCTCATCAGATATCAACTGATGTTGTCATAAAACAGAAACGTACATAAAAACTCGAAGGCCTTCTCATCTCACTTCCCACCCCCTCATAAGAAACAAACACACACCTGATTTTAGATCTTTCATCAAACTTTCCATTTTATTTACTTCTTCATACAATTCTAAAGCAGTGTATCTAAAACAAATCCAAAAGTATTTAGAATCAAACTGGATCCATACACAAATTTAGAATGACTAGCATGTAGAAAAAATGGCAATTATGCAATCTTAAACTGATTATAGATGCATACTTCTGCTTGTAGTAATCAGCATAAGAGCTATACTCCAAAGGACCAAGGTAGCCTTCCTTCCTCGGAAATGAGTTCTCAGCGGTCATATCATAACGGACAGAATCAACAAAGAATCTTTTGCCAGAATGAGCTGCAGTGATGATCTTCCCTACTAAATCACCAGCGCCAACGTAAGAATAATCTGCCATCACTAATCTGCCTTTCAATGACTCCTGTTGAACAAGGATATCTACAGCCTTCTCTTTAAGAACAAAACCAGAGGCTTCCACAACATTAAACTGTGCAACAGCTCCTCGAATACCATATGTAGGATGGGACTTTAAGCCAAAGGCCATACCATGTCGCAATTTACCAAATCCATATTCTCTTCGATCTCCACCCAGTGCTCGATCATTTGTGCCAAGATATACATCAGGTCGAGCTCTCTGGAGAGGATTGCTCCAAGCATCTGACTTTGTTATATTTTCAACCAGATACCAGTCAATATCCTTCAATGGATCAGAAGTTCTGGTGCAGGCCATTGGGACAAACAGATATGCCTTAGCAGGATCCCAGGGAGTGGTGGATGGTTCAACATCCACATCCAGTACTATGCCCATCAGTCTTACATGGAAACTCTTTAGCAAAGCTAACTGTAAGAAAGAAAACACAGAGTATTCAAAAGCAATAAGTTGCATGCACACTTTATAAGCACTCAAACCATAAACAATACTAGCAAATGATCGGCCTGAGTTTCAGTTATTTCTAGTGGGCCTCGATGGACAAGCAAAGCTTTAGCTATCACATTCCGAGCAATAAATAGATCCATTGACATCGATAACACCTGGTTATAAAGAGCAATCAGCCACCCCCAAAAAAAATGAAGAAATGGGAGAACAAGGTCAATCCAACTATGATACATACCTCTGCATCCAGCTCAGTGCCAAACAATACTGCAAATTCTGAAACTTGCATCGTAAAAGGATCCTTTGAGGAACCAATGTTAATGCACTTGATCTCATACATGTATACATAGAACAATCTAGTACATTCACAACTCTCTTTCCCAGATAGAATCCATTCACCCTGAAGAACCAAAATAATTTAAAGATGAGATAATTTATCATATGAAACTCCAAACAAAAACAATACGCCAAGGAAGTAGAAACAAAATTGAACAATGAAACATATCACTCAAAGCGAATAAGAATAGTGTACGAATAATTAATAAAGACAACCATCCATATTTGTTGTTCATGTCGCAACCAGGTTACATTTCTGTCTTTAAATCACTTATAATAAACAGAGCAACAAACCTGAAGAAATTACTAAATAAAAACAAAGTTACCATTTTAATTGTACTGTGGTACACAGAGATACACTGATTATCAAACTGCAACTTGATGTCTGTTCTTTTCTACTTAGCGGAACAGTGGAGCGCTGCATTTGGCTTGAAAAATTCATTTTACTCAACTACATACTAACATTGGGTAAAGCTTAGAAATTTACTTACTAGAACAATTTAATCATCTGTACAGTATATATGTGAAAATAGTTATTCTCTTGATCTCAGTTTGACTCGAGGAAACACCATTTATGAACTACAACATGTCCTTCCATGTCAGAGCAGCATTAAAGTTTGACCTATGGAATCACAAATTGGCTGGGAATTGTAGCAAAAGTTAAAATAATATCTTCATGAATGGCTCATCTAATTCTGTAGTCCCAGGGCTCAAAAAGTAGCAAAAAGGGAGAAACTGTAAATCTGTCAGCAGTCCTCTTGAATATATTATGCACTTGAATTCTCATTGGAGAGTTTACCCTTAGGGGGGGAAGGGGGGTGAATTCTCAAACGAAAACCAGTTATATTACAAGTGAATGTCACATGCTTCATGTTTGTGACGGGGCTCGGGACCGCCTAACTTAAGGAAATTTTAGTCCATGGGTCCCAAACCTATCAAAAAATCCATTCTTGCGTTTTAATCACCAGCCACTAAAGGTTACAAAAATTGTACATATGCTCAAATAAGGATAGTCTTAGCATATTTTGAAGAGAACAGCCCTTCCAGAAACTAAAGACACAGTTCTTCAGCCATGCGCAAAATGGCCACAAAAAAATGCACGCAGCGAGAGTACATGTTTTGGCCTCCCATCCAAAATCATGCAAATTCATGTTCATATACCATGCAGGCTTTAACCATTTCACTCTGCGCAGGCTTTAACCATTTCACTCTGTAGAAAATACAACCAACATCAGTTCTGCATTTCCAAACTAACCTGGAGAACTTTAGCAACACCTTCAGGATAGAATTCCCGATGCCTAGCGGTTCCAGGAAGTGGATCCCCATCTTCACTTTCATCAGCTTTTTCAAGATGTGCCCCACTCTCTTGTCCGGCAAGAGCATGTCAGTAAATGCTCCCATTTCATGGAGTTTCTTGCAAGCGAATAAACATACGGCCTACAAGTAACATAGCTGAATCAATGAAGAGTATTCTTGCATGAATGAGGTATAATCACATAGATCAAGAGCACAGCATGCCTGTTGTGCTAGACGCATTGAGCTGCAAACAGGACCCTCAAGTTCCTCAAATGGTGCATTGCAAGGGAGTTGAAGCCTGCATGAATATTCAGAAGGGACTCCTGGCTTCTCATGGCATTGCATTATAAATTCAGGACGAAGAATTGAATATCTGCAAGTGTGTGGAAATGATGAAACTTAACAAAATCTCATGAGAAGGGAATGTCTTTTATGAATTCCAACCAACCAAACCTGTCACTTGGTAACTGTGAGCAGTAGAAGTGGACAAGTCCGACAGCAGAATTTAAACTGACAACAGCACCAGTTGATTGGACTTTGTACATTGTATTTTGTGATACCTCCCCAAGCTTAGATGTAACCTCGAGGTGACTAAGATTAGTCCTCTCAATTGCTTCTTTTCGCAATGTCTCTTCACTATTCCGAGCATTTCTGAGGAATGCTTCATGCGACAAGTGTCCTCTTCATAATAAGAAATAGAAGCTTTTTATAAGATACAATTTTAAATTTGTCTCTTTCAAATCAGCACGAGAAATTTTGACGAAAACGCACAGGATGCCAAAATACCTTTCAACCATCAAAATGTAATCAGAACCAGGCTTTCTAGCACGCCCTCTAGATTGAATGTACGCTAAAACAGTTTTTGCAAGGTCAAAGCGGATGACAACATTGCATTGTCGGATATCAAGTCCTTCCTCAGCAACACTAGTAGCAACCAGCAAAGTAACCTACAAACCAGGTGCAAACAAAAGTATGAACAAGAGAACTCTAGCTCTTAAAAGGGTTGTGTGGATTAAAGAATACCAATAAGACATTTTAGTCATACACGGCCATCCCGGATTTAGCTATTGTGTCCTCCATTTGGCATGCCCTCATTTCTTTACTGTTGTTATGCCCAATTAAACTTGCAGATTTGATAAAACTAAGGGAAGGAAGCTCTGCAAAGACCTGTATCCACCAAATAGTCCGTAATAACAATAAGCACTAGTAAATCAAAATTTCAAATCAAAAGATGATGAATAGCATAAAGATACTGACCTTTGGAAGAACCAAAGCAGCCACCACACGTTCAACGAAAACAATTGCACGGAAGTCATCTGTGTGCTGATATTTGAGAAGTATTTTAACCAAAGACTGCACCTTTGGTGTCACTTTTCCATCAGCAACAGCCGCTCCAATAATCACATCGACATGTTCTCCACCGGAGGCAACTAATATGAGCAAAACATATTAGTAAAATAAAATACATACACAGCCATGGAAAGAGTGAAACAAAAGAGTATATAGAAAACAAGCAGAGGTGAATGGGGATATAATATTCAAGCATATGGATATTAGGCAAATCATGCAAGTTGATGGATTTCACAATATGGCCTCAAAGATTAGAAAGGTATTGTTCACAAGAAAAAGTCCTGAAACGAGCGTATAATGATCTCCTTCCATGCAATTACTTTACCATCTGTGGAGAACTGCTCAATTGGAACTGCACAGTACTGTTAGGGTACTGATAAATTTCACAATATTGCCCTCAAATATGGAGAATCAAATTGATCGGTTCTCCAGGGATGGCAAAGTAAATTGATCTACTTAGATAAAACACGCGTCATTCAAAAAAAATCAAAATACAGTAGATGGAAAGTGCATCGTGGCTTTTAGAGGGAAATTATTAGAGACTGGGATTTCAAATGCAGAAAATTAATATCCATGGGCAGAGGTTCCAAGTTTTTTTGGATAAGAGATTTCAGAAGGTAGAAAGATTGGGAAGACAAAGGAGGACAGGTTACCTTGTTGACCTGAAATGCCTGCCTAGATTAGAACAATTTTTTTCACTATGGAAAACTGAGTAAATACACAAGGAGGAACCCAGGAAATCTTGTAGCACATTATGTACTTTGGCTAGCATAAGCTCACTTGGGGCTGACTAACTATGTTGGCATGCATTGAGTCTTTGATGAACTTCTTCAATTACAAATGTATCTCATATCAATAGTGCCTGAATATGGTAATGCCTGAATATGGATGATAGTCCTGTTTGATTATGCTCAAGTTTATCATGTTTAGCAAAATTGTAATAATCCTGCGCATGCAGCTGCTCGACTTCTTCATTATGTTAGTTCAAGGAGGATCCGAGGACTTTCGTCTCAGCGTAAAATAAAGCTGTATCGATGACAGACGGAGTTTGGGTGAGTGAACGAAAAGTTAATGCTTTTAATTCATCCTCTCTAGCAAGCCAGAGCATTCGAAGTTTCTTTTCAGCTAAAGATAAGATTCCTCTTGACAAGTAGAACTTGTACAGCATTTAAAGAGTTCTACTAAGAACTTACCTTGACTGTCAGGAAGCTCTCCCTCTTCTATATCATCACATGAGCTACTCTCTAAAATCTTGTCCATGACAACATCTGCACCTGTTGAGTTACTTCCACTCACAGCTCCTTCTGACAATTTGCAATGCAAGAGGGAAACAACTTTCTTTAGGTATGACTCTTGAAACTTGACATCTAGCTGGCAGTTTGCCCTTTCATCATTGTGTAAAGCAGCTAAAAATGATTGTGCGACCTGCAAATTACCAATTGCACGTAAAAACTAAAGCCACAAGCATAATTCACATTATCACCACTGCATGTTACTAGCTCACGAAGTCCAATTCGTAATTCACATGTTAAAACTAAAGCCGAAAGTAAAATAACCTTATAAGCACACCACTGTCCTAGCTCACTAAGTGCATAGTTGATAGCCCTCAATTTTTGAATTAAGCTAGCGGCACCATCACTTTCTGTTCTTTCAGAGACACCATATGCCTGGCGCAATTCTTCCTTGAGACCAGCATCTCTAGCTCCCATAAATTGCCATTTACTCTTTCTTGAACTTGATTGAGCTGCCTGTTCGACATCTAGCTCCATTTGTTTTATTTGTTCATGGAGGGACCACAAGGTAGTGGCTTTATCATAACCCACCACAATTTCTGAAGGCGTTGGGACATGTTTCTCAAGCTCTGTCCGGTCCTTCACAGTGCAAACTACTGAATCTAATTTAGTTTCTAGATTCCGAATCTTTACTGCACAATCTAATTGACTAGAAACACCTGTGTACCATCAGCACAATTTCAGAAAACAATCCAGTAAAACTGTAAAACAACACTGCAGATAACTAAAGTAAGAAACTAAGACGGAAAAGGAATCACAAGGTACCCTTTAGATTAACAGGAGAAGCTGTCATTCCAAAAACAGATGGCCTCTTCTCTTTCGGTGTCGTGTGGTAGAACTCCGACATCACTAAAGAATAAGGGTGCTTCTTCACAGCATGATGACATTCATCCAGAATAAGTAGATTGATAGATTCCATTTTGATTATACTGTGTCTTAGAATATTCAAAAGAATCTGTGCTGTCATGACCAAAACCTGCAACCGGAGGTCAATGAGAATCATTTAGCCTCTTTTAGCCCTCTGAGAGTATCTAATTAATATACACTTGTCTAAGGATATTCTCATCCTATTTTCCACTCACATATTATATAGCTTCATTTCAAAATATTGCAAACAGCGAATACAAGTTTAAAGCCAAGATATGAGGTTATTATGGGATTGCAGGAATTCATACCAGTTGCTTTGCAAATAACTAACTCTTACAAGCTAGGTGAAAGAGAATGGAACTGATAAACTAGCTCATCAGAAATAAGAAGAAAAAAAGAGGAGAAAGTTATAAAAAGATTTAGTTTCCAAAAGCAAGTAGCTATTACAGTTAATAGTTTAATATAAGTATCACAAACACACTCCCTCCGTCCTGTCAAGCTGCATTTTCAGCTGTTCATTTAGAAAATTGAATAAACATTATAGCAGTAATTGTAGAAAAATGTGATCAGCTAGGTAGCACGGGTACGGTAAATAGGTCACGGTACCCGTACCGGGTACGTACCGGATACGGATTCGCTCTGGGGACGTCCCCGGTACGGTTTGACTTTTTGGGTACTTTGACCGGATACGGATACGGTCAAGGGTACGGTCAAGATGGAGGGTACGGTTTGGGGTACATTGTACCCCATTAATTCTGAATAAAAAAATTAAAATTAAAAATAAGGAAAAAAAGGGAAAGTTGAAAAATAGAGAAAAACCGTTTGTTTGCCGGATTTGGAGAAAGAGCTTATGTTTTCAGTAACTTTTCATACTTATTGTTATGTTTTTCGTTGACTTGGACGATGTATTTTATTTGGTGTTTGCTTATTTTAGTGTTATTGTTTAAGATATCGAATTATAATCTTGTTATGTAGTTAATTTTTATTTATAATCGTACCCATTTCATAATCATACCTCTTAATTTTTCAATTTATCAAATCTCGTACCCGTACCTAGAATCGTACCGGTGGGACATAGCTTTCAAGTGAGCCGATTCATTGTATATTGCTTATACTGCTATAATGATCAATGCTTCAGCTGTCTCATAATGAGCTTATGGTTGCCAGGGTTGTTGGAAATCCGTTAATCTGTGGAGAGAGCTCTCAAAACAATTGCTCTGTCATCTTTCCCGAACCATGATCATTCCCCCATATAATGTTGCAGGTTTATTTCATGTTCATGTGTTTAATAGATACTCCTCCGTCCCACTTTAAATTGCTTATTTATTTTTTAAAAGTTAAACTTTTACCCTAAATATAAGTGAATATATAAATAATAAATATATCAGGTGAGATATTGTTAGATTTATCGTAACATCTATTTTCTAAATATAAATTTTTTATGTGGCATTATTTTAAGTAACAAGATATATTTACGGTCAAACATGCTCATTGAAAATCGTGAAAAAAGTAAATAAGCAATTTAAAGTGGGACGGAGGGAGTATATGTTAAGATGAATCCAACAATATCTCACATGATATATTTATTATGTATATATTAGTTTATATTTACGGTCAAA
>JAUOBV010000009.1:511682-522966 GCA_032360425.1 Rubia occidens
CGAACTGTGTAACCAAATTGTGTGTCTCGTGCTTATTTATTTTACATATTTGGTTAAGTTAGACTATGTTGGAACATATGATTACTAGTTAAGATAAAACAGTAAAATAAATTTTTCAGCCTTTAATTATGCCCATCAAAGACGGTTCTTGAATAACCGCCTTTGATCAATTAAAAAGTGACTTTAAAACTTCCGTGTGACTTGGGAGGATGTTCCAATTACTCTAGGAAAACAAAGTCGTTGTTTCTTTGAGATTGATTATGTGCTTTGTTCAGGAAGTACACCCCAGAATTGTTGGGGGCATTGAGTGAATGCAAGATTTGATTAAAGCTTATCTTCCTGCGAGGGAGAGCCACTTGTTTTTTTCAGTCTTTTTCCAGTTTTTAATAAAAAAAAATCAAAGCAATGGGTGAAATAAGTAGTTTTTAATCCTCCCAATGAATGTAAGAATTCCCAAATATTTAAGTGGCATTGATCCTTTCTTCATGCCTACAGTAATATGTTCTGAGTTCTTTTATGCTGGGTGACTGAGACTCTTTCCCAAAAATAATTAGTTTTTGAGTAATTTATGTCCTGGTCTGAAGTTGTTAGGAGACATCTAGAAAAACTTTCATTTTTATCAAATCTTGCTTTTTTTACTAACATAAAAATAACAGTATCATCCGCATAACTGAGTTTGGATAGTGATTTTGTGCCCTTTGGTAAGTTGTAGAAATAAATTTTGTTGGTATGGAAAATGAATGACAGACTCTTAGAAAATGATTATGAGAATAGGTTTAAAAAGAATGGAGATAGAGCTTCCTCTGGTTAGTTTCAGTCAGAACAATTAATATAAATAGTTTATAAGGTAGTTGATTAATCACTGTATTAGATATCTAAATTGCAAGTTAAAATTTAATTTTAACATTAAAATTGAAAATATGCTGCATTCATATAAAACTTTTCATTTTCCTTGCATCCTTTTAAACAAATTCTTTTCTGTTAACTAGGATTTTAAAAGGTAAAGTTTTGGGGAAAATCGTCTTTCTATAAGCATATGGAAATACAAAATTGAATTAGAATTATAGAGAATTAAAATAATTTAGATGCAATATTAAAAATTTATTATTCAACGTGCAATATTTATAAGTTTATGACCCGATTAATGCAATTTAAAATTTTTATCTTGATTTTTCTAATTTATAATTTAAATATTAATTTTTCCATAACTTATGAAAATATCATCGTTCAAAAGAGGAACTCATTTTAAAAATATTTAATTATTAAATGTATGATTTGGAAGGATGACTTGGCATATGCTGGTGATGCCACTTGGAAAAAATACTTAATTTTTGGTGTACACTTGGAGTCGTATAGATCGACGGCTGAAATCAACCCAACTCAAAATGAACCCTCATTGGTCACCTAAAATTCATGCTCAATTTCGATTGGTCCACGTCACTTAAAATGACATACTTCGCGTCGCTTAATTCATGCTAATGAAAACCTCTAGATTTTGCCTTAAACACGGCGTTTTCCGTAATTAACCCCACTACTATATAAACCCGAGCCCTCCCCATTTCCCATCAGATCACCGTTGTGAAGTTGTGAACGTTTACGACATCGTAAAGAGAGATTTGGATTTACAGCGCGACACTGTTGGTGAAGGAGAAGGAGCTATGGCGGGCTGCGGCGACGGCTACTTGAGGAGAGGCGGTTCTTTCATAGTCCTCGCGATCGTCTTGTTCGGTATGTATTTACGTTGCTTTTGTTTGGTTCATATTATGCGGATGATATGCGTGTTATGTTGATTCGTGGATTTAGATCTGGAGATTAGTAGATCCGTGTTTTTATGTTTGAGATCGTTGATCATGTGATTCGCTGCTTCGTTGTTGATACTGTAGCTTTTGAGTGTTGTGCTTGGGATTGGGATTGGGATTGTGATTCTGTATGGCCTGTTAGTTTAGCTGGAGGAATTTTGTTTGCAGTGGAAGTATTGTGTATGTTAAGCTGGACGAGTGTGATTTCGTTTTGTTTTGTATTGTATGTTTTGTTTTGTATCGATCGAGGTTGCTGTGCCTTTTCCGATGATTGATGGAGTTTGGAATTATAGGATTCCGAGATAAGCCCTATGTTTTGGTTGCATGCGAAATGTGGTTGTGTATTGATTTTCGTTGTTGTTTCTGTATTGAATTGAACGGATTAGTTTTGTACTGTGAACTGATGTTTTGGTTAATTGGAACAATAAGATGAAGACATGACTATGTATATCGATTGCATGAAACTGTGTGTTGTGGTTGCATGTGATGGCGGATTTGATACCTTAACGTGTTTTGTTTGAACTCTGTGCTGGGATTGGACATTGAACTAAGTTCAGCATTCAATGGCAATTAGTTTACCTGAATTGTCTAATATTGGTGTTTGATTTTTGTTGAAACAGGATGTGTTGCGATGGCTAAAGAAGAAGCCACGAAATTGGGAACAGTCATTGGTATCGATTTGGGAACAACCTACTCTTGTGTAGGTGTTTACAAGAATGGTCACGTTGAAATCATAGCGAATGACCAGGGAAACCGTATTACTCCATCATGGGTGGCATTTACTGATTCCGAAAGATTGATTGGTGAGGCTGCGAAGAATCAGGCAGCTGTGAACCCAGAGAGGACCATCTTTGATGTCAAGAGACTTATCGGAAGAAAGTAAGCCACTGCTATTCTGTGTTTTTGTTTAGTTATATGTTTACTTCGAGATATTGATTGAGCATTGTGCTGATGTGTTGTGCTGTTGTTCTTCTAAAGGTTTGAGGATAAGGAGGTCCAGAGGGACATGAAACTTGTTCCTTACAAGATTGTGAACAAAGACGGAAAGCCTTACATCCAAGTTAAGATCAAGGATGGTGAGGTTAAGGTCTTCAGCCCTGAGGAAATCAGCGCCATGATTCTGACTAAGATGAAGGAAACAGCTGAAGCTTACCTCGGAAAGAAGATTAAGGATGCTGTGGTAACTGTTCCCGGTAAGTTTCAATTGCTCAGGTTACATTTGGTATTGGTTTGATCACATTTTAAGGGATTGGACCTAATGAGTTTCTGGCTGTCTCTCTTTCAGCTTACTTCAATGATGCCCAGAGGCAGGCTACCAAGGATGCCGGTATCATCTCCGGATTGAATGTTGCTAGGATCATCAATGAACCTACTGCAGCAGCTATCGCTTACGGGTTGGACAAGAAGGGTGGAGAGAAGAACATTCTTGTTTTTGATCTTGGTGGTGGAACTTTTGATGTCAGTATCTTGACCATTGACAATGGTGTCTTCGAGGTTCTTGCCACAAATGGAGATACCCATCTTGGAGGTAAGGAAATGGTCCTTAGTGCTTTGATTGTCTAACTTAAGTGATCAGTACTGGTTCTTAAACACGTGAGATGATTACAGGTGAGGATTTTGATCAGAGGATCATGGAATACTTCATCAAGTTGATCAAGAAGAAGCACGGAAAGGACATCAGCAAGGACAACAGAGCCCTAGGAAAGCTCAGGAGAGAAGCTGAACGCGCCAAGAGAGCATTGAGTAGCCAGCACCAAGTCAGAGTCGAAATTGAATCTCTTTTCGATGGTGTTGATTTCTCCGAGCCATTGACCCGTGCCCGTTTCGAGGAGTTGAACAACGACCTCTTCAGGAAGACCATGGGACCAGTTAAGAAGGCCATGGATGATGCAGGTCTCCAGAAGAACCAGATTGACGAGATTGTTCTCGTTGGTGGAAGTACTAGAATCCCAAAGGTTCAGCAGCTGTTGAAGGACTTCTTCGAAGGAAAGGAACCCAACAAGGGTGTCAACCCCGACGAGGCTGTTGCCTTTGGTGCTGCAGTTCAGGGAGGCATTCTGAGCGGTGAAGGTGGTGATGAAACTAAAGGTAATTTTCTTGAATCATCGCAATAATGCCACTCTCCCACACATTGAAAAGCTAATAAATCTAACCAATTTTCCTGCAGATATCCTTCTCTTGGATGTGGCACCTCTCACCCTCGGTATTGAAACCGTTGGAGGAGTCATGACCAAGTTGATCCCCAGGAACACAGTTATCCCGACCAAGAAGTCGCAGGTGTTCACCACCTACCAAGATCAGCAGACCACGGTCTCCATTCAGGTACACTAATGGTCTAATATTGTTTTTTCTGGGAAAACAACACATTTGTTTGCTGAGTTAGTACTTGTGATTAACAGGTGTTTGAAGGTGAAAGGAGTCTCACAAAGGATTGCAGACTTCTTGGGAAGTTTGATCTCACTGGAATTCC
Organism: Rubia occidens; assembly: GCA_032360425.1. Lineage (NCBI taxonomy): Eukaryota > Viridiplantae > Streptophyta > Magnoliopsida > Gentianales > Rubiaceae > Rubia > Rubia occidens. The sequence continues at coordinate 515,952 of JAUOBV010000009.1, forward strand.
TCCAGCTCCAAGGTATAATGATCTTTCATTTCAAGTCTTTGATTTCGCCTTTGATTTCTTCCTTGTATCGTAAATGTTACTTTTCTTCGATTTCTTAAGAATTGAACTGTTCCATTCAAAATTCTTTCGATTTCTTCTAACGTAACTGTTTCTTTCAAAATTCTTAGACTTCTAAATTCTTTGTTAAGTGTTTCATTCAAATGTCTTCGATTTCGTGCTTTCATTAGTGTTTCTTTCTAGTCTTCGTTTTCTTACTTCATTCATAAGTGTTTTGATTTCTTAATATTGCGACGCTAATCTGGTACTGCTGATTGCGATTTACAGGGGTACGCCTCAGATTGAAGTCACATTCGAAGTTGACGCAAACGGCATCCTGAACGTGAAGGCCGAAGACAAGGGAACTGGGAAATCCGAGAAGATCACCATCACCAACGACAAGGGCCGCCTGACGCAGGAGGAGATCGAGCGGATGGTACGCGAGGCAGAAGAATTCGCAGACGAGGACAAGAAGGTGAAGGAGAGGATCGACGCTCGCAACAGCCTGGAGACGTACGTGTACAACATGAAGAACCAGGTGAGCGACAAGGACAAGCTGGCCGACAAACTGGAGGCCGACGAGAAGGAGAAGATCGAGACCGCCACCAAGGAGGCCCTGGAATGGCTCGACGACAACCAGACCGCGGAGAAGGAGGACTACGACGAGAAGCTCAAGGAGGTGGAAGCCGTGTGCAACCCGATCATCACCGCCGTGTACCAAAGATCAGGCGGCGCACCTGGTGGCGCAGCCTCATCCGAGGAGGAGGACGACGACGAGCACGATGAACTGTAAGGATCCGGTTATTCCGAGTCGAAGAAAGGCAGACGAAGCAAGAATTCGGGATTATTTTAGAGTAGGAAGTAAAAGATGATGAGAATTCAGGATTTCGCTGCTTCGCTTAATTTTGTTGAGGTGAAGATATTTGCTTAGGTGTTGCTTTTAACAATTTGTATTTTGGATATTACCGCGTAACGTATGTTTTAAACTTCAGATTCTCTCTCTCTTTCTTGCTTAATTTCATCTTCCATCACCATATTCTGGAAAATACAATGCTATCTCAGTTTGGCTAGCAAAATCTGGCTATTTGTACCAAACCTTTCAATCAATTATTAAAACCGATATTTTGCCCCCTTGCTTTTAAGGAGTTACCATCTACATTAATTATATATAGGAGAGCGGTCAAAGAGTGAACCAAAATGAAAATCAAATGTTTAGTATCGGAAAAAGTAAATTTGAATTGTGCCAATTCCGCGGGACAGACGAAACTAGAAATTATGTCAATTTCTCTGGGACGGAAGGAACAGTATTTTTTATATTTCTTCAAATTAACCGATTTAACTTATCATTTAAATGATTCAGAGTTAAAATGTAAATATATAAATTGAAACCCAACTAGTATGATTATGTAACAACTTGTCTTCTACATCTTAGAAATCAAAAGCAAACTCTGCATCAACATGCTTAATGCTTATATTTCACCCTTATCCCCCAAATTAATGAATATGATATGCAAACTGACAAAGGTTCAGCAGCTGTTGAAGGACTTCTTCGAAGGAAAGGAACCCAACAAAAGAATACCATCATCAATGGTATTTAGTAATGTATGGTTGTGGTCGATTGTTGAACGCCGTGATTAACTTCCTCATCAATCAATCGTGGTGTCAGACTCGAGCTAGACTGAAGGGTTCTGAGAACGAGTAACATCGTGTCTTTTGTTTAGTCTGTCTGAAGCAACTAAAATCCAGCTCCTGGATCGCCAGATCCTGCGGCCACGACACCCATACCACCAACCGCGGTAACATTCGCATCTTTCTCGTCAGTCGTTGCAGTCACCATGGCAACTTCATCGCCATCCATGTCCCGGACGAGCTCATCAATTCTGCGAAACTGGTATGGCCACCTCGCATTGTACAGAAACTGGCGAAGATCAAACCTGTTGTCCTCCGGCGAATAACTCTGCACAAACGCCATCAAAACACAACAAAAATCAGGAACTTGTGACGCGAATGGGGAACTTTCTGATGATGTTTAAAGCTGCCTACCTCTGCATGATAAGATGGAGTCAACACAGCCATTTTGTGTCTGTTGATGGAGTAGTACTTGAAGAAATGCTTCACTTTCTCAGCCACTTCTGATGGAGTCAGCTTGCCACCCCATTTGAAACAGAGATTCTGAAGTAAAATCAGAAAGCCAGTCGTCAAATTCGAAGCAATATTCAGATCTTCCCTCTCTCAGTGATAGAATTGTACTCAAGATGTAAATCAGACCATGATCAAATTCAAATGGCTCACCTTAAACATGGATACAGGACCACATCGGAAAATCTTCCGTAATCTTCCATATACCGAGAGTTCTTCGTACGTCATTCCCATGTCCACTTCATCAAGCTATTGCACAGGAAAGTTACCATGAGATCTATACACCATGTTAAAGCAGTACAAGACACGTGGAATTCTTGGAAACGGATACCTGACTGTAATTTGATCGTATAGGCTCCAGTTCAGCAGTTGGAGGAGCAGCCTCGATTTCTGCCAGAGATGAATAACCAAGATGGATGGCAGCCCACTTTAAGAATGAACGAAGATCAGTCTTGCTGATACTACCGATTGGATTTATATCTGCTGAGCTACAATCATACTGAAAGACAACAGGTTACCAGATAGTATATAAAGGAGAACTTCTAGATCATATGTTTAAGAATAATCTATTTAGATGTACCTTTGTTAGGTAACCACGCAATCCTTCATCCACGTTAGAGCTTCCCAGGACAAGATAAAACCCCGGTTTGTTATGGACCCAAGGCAGTAGCGAAGCAAACATGAATGCAAGGACCATTCTGATTCGAGCTTGAATATTCTGCAGTCCTAAGTTCTCGATGTTCGATCCACCATCTACCTGAACAGAGAGTACTATGTTAATCCCTATGCAAGATTCTTGTCTAGGTGATGGAAATTGAATACACGGGTGCAAAATAAGGTGAAAACTTGATTTGCTGGTCATGTACCTTGTAGCGGGGTCGCTTTCCAGTTAGAGTTTGAAATAAAGTGAGCAGGGCCGAGACTACTCCATCTATGCTAACATTAAGGTGCCATGCCCCGATTTCTTCAGCCAGCACTTTAGCCCGGGTTGTTGTGGCTTCAGAACTGTATAAGATGAAGCATTTTGCAGATTAATATAATGTCTGTAAAAAACAGAATCTCGAGATTCATATGGTGTGTAATGTCTGTAAGCACTCACCTGTTCTCAGAACCCATGAACACTGTGTAAAAAATGCGTTTGGCCAATTCTTTGCTGTCAGTGGGAAACTCCCCGGAAGAGTAGCGGCCAACTCGAATAGCATCAGCTTTCACCTGTTCATCACCGCTTGCAATTTCTGGCCAAAAGAGATTCAAATGGAACCAGATATAACCATGAGTTGAATTCTATGGTTAATCCTCCTCTCAATCTTTTTGAAAATGATGATGCTACCTTTCACTACCAGCTGACACATGCAGCCGACTATAGCAGCCACAGAAGAGCTATCGGCCCCACCAGAAAGTGGAAGTAAAAATCCCGAAGAACCACTCCTCCTCAAATAATCCCACAACCAGCAAGCAGGCCCAAATGCTATCTCCTCCTCAGGTGAGTGATACCTAATCTATGACAAATGAATGGAGGTTAGAATCACGCATGACAGAGTCAAGGTCAATGAAGCAATAACAACTAAACTTATAAACTTTGAATGTTTGTCTCATCAGCAATACTACACAAGTTAAAGTAGCTCACCTTAATTGGGCTTGAAAGGGACATTTGGAGACTAAAAGATTGACAAAGCTTCACAGGTACAGAAACAAATGAAATTTTCTTTTTGCAGCTAGCTTGTTCTTGAAAACTACTTATGGATCCCCTGAGACTAGCGACCTGTGACAAAGTGGTGATAATGATCTTCAGTGTGTAGAGACGAATACTATTTCTACTATAAAAATATAATAAAGTTGGCCTAAAATCAAATCCCCTGAAGGGCATCATCACATTGATCAATAAGCCTTCTACCATCCAGACAACTATCAGTAGGCCTTCTATCAATTTGTTACAAATTTATAAGGATAGATTGTTCACATCACCACAACATAACCGTGTTTTGCCTATCAATTCATTCATTCTCATCCAAAAGACTGATTGATTGATTTTTCTTCTTCCGGGCAAACATATGTCAGGATGAACAGTGCAAGAAAAGATAGAATTTTTTTATTCGAATGGGACAATTTTTCAAAGAGTGTTTCAAAGAGAGATATGGAAGAGTAAGATAACATAATCTCTGATGGGAACAAAGCATACCGCATCTAAATCTATTTGAGCAACCACCAGTTCAACATCCTTTAAAGAAAATTGTGAGCCTTGTGCAACCACATCTCCGTTTACAACTACACAAGAACACCCGTCTGCAATTGAAAAACCAATGAGCCAAAACATTCTGAAACTCCAAGACTATGTCATCACTAACACTTAAAACATCAATCTTGTAACTACAAAGTAGAATTCCCAGTAAACAAATAAATACCTACCATAATAAAGGCGGCTACCATCGCATCCTTGGTGATTACTGTACATGTATACTCCTCCACGGGTATGCGTAGCTCCTATAAATGCACGGAGTCGAACATCTAGCTTCCTTAACTGATGATGACTGCCGCTAGCATTCATAAATATTTCAACTCCATTCAATGCAAGTTCAGCATGAGGAGGTATAGGACTAAATAGTTCCTCACAAATTTCTGCAGCAACAGCCCTGGGGATCACACAATGAAGGTTTAAGTAAGTTGTTGAACTATTTGCACTAGCAAAACATTTTACAAGCTCAAATATAGTCCTAATTAGTTCAATCGAATTTTGGCATCAAGTCTGCAAAGCATGATCAAAACTAAACCTTTCTGTGCATAGAAATGAAATATTCTTTAAATGTTTCACACAAATTCAGCAGAATACATACGTGTCCATAAACTGAATGTAGGCATATCCAAAGGGCACTGTGGTCTGCAACAAAACTTCAGAAACATCAGGAGGAAGCAGAAAGTCCTCAAGATAGTCTTTCTGCTTCCATGCTGTAAACCACCTGAGTTCTCTGTAGTTTCCATCATTTGCAAGCCACATCTTAGGGCGTATCAGGACAATTTTCCTGTTCAAGCACAAGACCTGGCAATTGTAACGCTCAGATCCCTTTATTACAGGCATCCCAAAACTGCACAACATTCCATCTGTCCAATCTCCCAGCAAAAGCTCTTTCAAGCATTCCCACCTGCAAATGCAACTTCAACATTTTCATCTGAACAAAAAGAGCTACATGCATCATAATGATAAAACAGCAACAACAAAGCCTTTATTCCATTATGTGCAGTTGATCATACCTTGTGTTCTCGATACTAAAAAAAACATCGTATTTTCTTCATTTGTTTCAGTTATTTTCTATTTTCCATAAGTTGAAATGGGGCATGTTCTACTTCATCCATGCATCCATCTTATATATTATCTTTTCTACTATCCTCATCATCTTCTTTACGATCATATTTAGCCCCCCAGCACTATGAACTATAACGCAGTAGGTTGTTACATAATTATGCTATATTTTTAGACAACTCAAAACATTTCCTCATAGTCTGTACACTCGATGAGTTAGGCTTCTATGCTTAATATAATTGCACAAATATCTTGAGACCTTAATGTTGATAAGAAGGTCAGAAATTGAAATCTCAGCACTCAGGTAATATGCAACAACCTTCAGCTCAGTCCAACATTCTTCAAGACTAACATAGCACAAACTTCCAACTAAAAATGACCAAATCTGAGGAATCTACCCTACACATCCCCGTGCAAACATAAACTACAAAACTGCATGGCTTTTTAGATGAACCACAACAGATATACATTTCGGTCTCAAGAATATATAATACATCTAAAGATTGAAAATGTGTTTCATGTATTGACCATTAAGCATCCTACTTTCCGTGACAACCTAAATTTAACTTTTGACAATTTATCAGGCTTTGTTAGATATGATTGGATAGCCTCAACTGTCAGTAGGATTTTTTTTACTGGGTACCCCATATTCTGGTACCCCAAATTTGATTTGATATTGTTCTTTTTAATAGAATATCGGAGTTAACAAAACAATTTTGATCATCACTCCTATTCAAAATAAGCTAATTGATAATATCTAAGTTCACACTCTAAAGTACGGTTAACTGCTTTTCTAATTCATGCCTTGATACACAGATAGATATTGGAATTTTTGAAGTAAAAAATACATATGCACATACAAAGATGGATAGCAAGAACAATTTGCATCCACACAATCAACAGTAGTGGCCGTAGGAGTTTCTTTAAACACTTAGCATTAAGATAATCTAAGTATGAAATGAAAACAATGAGCATTAAGGGATTGATAACACTTAGTGATGGAACAGAAGGCCAAAGTAGATGACTTTCTTCACCCAAAAGAGGAGAAGGCAATAGCAGAATCGAAAACATTAATATAGCATGGATGGAATTATACTTGCATTCATAATTGAAACAAACAGATGAGCAATCAAACATGCGAATTTTTAGAAAACAACTTAAGATTCGGAAGGATCAAAGCGGTTGCTTACGCATGGGTGACAGTATCGAGCTCCAAGAAGTGATCCTCGCAACCATATCCAGTGATCTCGAGCTCCGGGCCCAGCCTGATCACAGCTCCAGCTTTCTTGGACCTGGTTATGGATTCCTTGATGTTCTTCATATTGCACTCGAAATCCATCGCCCATTGATTCAGATTACAGCTCGCCACTTTTATCAACCTCATCTTCTCCAATCTTCAAACTTTCCCAGGAAACTGGAATTCGGAGAATTTACTCTCACACGTTTATTGGAATCTCAGTAGAAAAATATTACTCCCTCCGTCCCGGACTAAATTGCACAGAATCTAAGATTCAGTCAAACTAAGAAAACTTTGACTACATATTT
>JAUOBV010000009.1:687775-698802 GCA_032360425.1 Rubia occidens
CCGCGTCATGGGCACGCGCTGAACGGAATTGACTGGAGATGAAAAATAACGCCGGAGAATGGTCGACGCGCTGAAGGACACGCCGTCGCTAATTGAACTGAGATTCTGAATCGCTGAAGGAGATGTTGCGTTCTGCCCGCACCGGTGCTAAGGAGGTCGCCGAGAATCCGAGGAGTGGCTGCGCCGGTGCTCTGGAGGTCGCCGAGAATCCGAGAAGTGGGGAGAAGTGGTTTCAAAGTTGCTGTTGGAGAAGACCGGAGTTTGAAGATGCCGTCGGAGATGAGATGAAGACCGTCGCCGACACTAGGACGATGCCGAACCCTGACTTCTGATGGGCCGGGAAGGAGGAAGCCGGGAATTGGCGAAGAAGAACACCAAAAAATCACCAGAGTGATGCCAGAATTGACCGGACCTACTGTAATCTGGACGGAATCGGTGATGGTTTGATCAGAAAAGGGGAGGGAGGGAGATGGGCAGAAATAAAATTTAAGTTTTGGAATTTAGGATCAGAACTTGCTCTGATAGAATGATTTCCCGTAATGATTATTATTGATCATGGAGAGAATAAATAAAGAGTACAAAGTATGAAGATAGACTAGTTCTAGTATAACTCTAACTAATCAACAAAATAAGATCAAATCTAATCATCAACATTTTGACTTATTCTAACAAGAACATCTCAAAAGTCTAAAACCACGTACCTGTGTGGCTGTGTGACTCTGTTAGAGATAGTAATAAAAGCTTTGGCGGGAAATGTCCTTAAAATAGCCCAATGTTTTAGTTCGTTATTCAGTCATAGCCATATATAAAACCCTACCTCTTCGTCTCTACTGCAGGTGCCCACTCCACCATCTCATCTCTATAATTTTCCAGATTCTGATCCCTATTGTTCGTTGATTTGTATGTTTAATTTGTATGTATGTTTAATTTGTATGTATTTTTAAAATTTTCCTTAAAATCTAGGGCTTCTTATTAAGGGAAATGGCGGACGCTTTCGATGACGAAGTTGAGCCAACGATTTCAATCGGCGACTATCTCAAGGGCGTCGAGGAGCAGGAGCTGGTAGGATTTTTTTCTTTTTTTCTTTCTTTCTATTTTTGTTATTTTCCATAAGTTATTTCCCGGTAATTCTGTTCGATTTGATCTGAAATTTGCTGTCTAAGAACTTGTACTCTTATGCACAGTGTGAAGGTTTTTGAATTCTTATATATCATTTCCTTTGAATTCATGTTTGGTGCGGCATTTAGGGTACTTAATATAATTTGTTATTGGAGTATTTTTGTTTGAATCATAAGGTTATGAATGATCTTTGCCCCGTTTTTATTCTGTTTATCTGTTATCGTTTGTCCAAAGGAAGCGGATTTGGTATTGGGTGGTGATGAGGGGAAAGAGTGCACATATGCCAAAGGTTATCTGAAGAGGCAGGCAATTTTCTCATGCCTGACATGCGCTCCTGATGGGAATGCTGGGGTTTGTACGGCTTGTAGTTTGTCTTGTCATGATGGACACGAGGTATTGCTATTTTATGTTTTTCATTTTTCGTTACTTGTTAAATAGGTTCCATACTGCTCTTTATGTGATTGTCCATCTCATTTTGCTAGTTCATTTTGCTAGACTCCTCTCATACACGAGCTTCTGTTTTACTGAATTGCGCTCTCTCTTTGGTTATTTGTCATGTTATAACCAATATTCTGGGGTTTGTGTTTGTCAATGTAATGTAATCCCCTTGATTTCAATTGATCTCCAGTAAATAAGACTCATTATGTATGAAGTGTAGTAGACAAGTGAAGACATTTTCCTATATATGGTGAAGAGATTGAAATTTACTCACAATTGTTTTGTCCATGTGAATAAAAAGTTCAGTATTTGGTGATGAGGCTGGTATAGGTTGTGATGTGCACTTGGTTGCTACGAAGTGTTTATGTGTTGGAGACGGTCTTTATTAAGTATTAATAAGCTGCAGCATAGTTATGTTATGCCTTAGTATTGTTTTCTTCAGATGGGAGTATAGTGTAGATAGAAGACTTAGAAGTTACTTGATTTTTCTTTCTCTTCTAATAAATATGATCATCAGCCTTATTTTCTTACATATCCTATTGCTGCTTGGACAAGGTTGTGGAACTCTGGACAAAGAGGATGTTTAGGTGTGATTGTGGGAATTCAAAATTTGGAGAGGTTTTTTGTAAGCTTCTGCCCAACAAAGATGCAGAGAATCAGGAGAATTCGTATAATCACAATTTCAAAGGTTTATACTGCACATGCCATCGCCCTTATCCTGATCCAGATGCTGAAGAACAGGAAGAGATGATACAGTGCTGCATATGTGAGGACTGGTTCCATGAGGAGCATCTTGGTCTTCAATCTCCCGATGAGGTATTCTATATGTTTCTAATGCATCTTTTACAATGTTTTCCTGATGCTTCCTTGAAATGTATTCCCTATGGTTTATTCTGTTTCCCCTCGAAATTTATTATAAATGATTTGGCGGACCTGGATTTCATTTTTAAGGATCGAATTTGTTTACTTTCCTAGAGGGAAAATGATCCTATACACTTATTTTCTTCTTTCCCTTCTGGGACGGTGCATTTGTAGTTCCTTTTGTTGATAAACCATCGCAGACCTTCTATTTTCTCTAATACGTGTGTATTATCTATGTGGATAATAATCTCATTCAAATAGTAGTGTTTAGCTTGATACTGTCAATAAACTTCAGTTCTGACTTCATCATCTTAGTAGCTGATTTTTTGAGTGATGATATGCCATGATCATCCATGTTGTTGCCTATCACTGATAATGTTAAGTCACCTCAGTTTCACATAGCAGATCAAATGAGCTCCTGTTGTATTTTTTTTGTGGAAATATTCTTGCTGATGGTCTTGATTACACTTAACTGACTTCAATTTTGCGTAGTTCAAATGAGCAATGTTTGTGCAACTGTTGGTGAACAAATTCTTACTGTGGATCTTTTAATTTGTGCTATTTTGCAACATCTCATATGCAGATTCCAAGGGATGAAGAAGGGGAGCCCTTGTACGAAGACTTGATATGTCAGAGCTGCTCCAAGTTGTTCTTCTTTTTGACTCTCTATCCTCAAACAATCAAGGTAACAGCCAAACAACAAAAGGGATTGAGTTCTTCGAAGGATAAGGAAGTAGCTGAAGAGGTCCCTTCACTTTCAGGGTCCTCAAAGAAGCCACAAGATGAAGCTTCTGCAAAAGATACCGTATCTGGAGACCACCAACTTGGTATTGGCGTTCTTGTTAAAGAAGCTAGTTCTAGTAATGCAGTTCTACGGGAAAGCAGTTCAGCTGCAGGTCCAAGTAAGGCATGTGTTGTTGGCGAAGATCTGCTTAAATCAACACTTCAACTAGAAAGGAGTGAAACAATGTTTCTTTGCAAAAACTGGAGAGAAACCCTGTGCAGATGTCCAAATTGTTTGGAGTTCTACACACAGAAGGGAATCAGCTTCTTGCTTGACAAAGAGGACTCGATTGCTGAATATGAGAAGATAGGAAAGCGGAAAAGGGATGAAAAGCTGCAGCAGCAAGAGGGCCAGGAATTGGAATTTCTCGACAAACTCGGTCATGTCGAGAAAATGGAGCTTTTAAGTGGCATTGCTGACATGAAAAGTGAAATGCGCTCCTTCCTGGTAAACTTCTGAACTCTGAAGTATTTGAACCCTTCATCTGGTTGATAGTGTATAATCTGTTGGCCATTTTTAAAAGGAAATTTGACCTTAATATGTTCTTGGCAGGAGAATTTCGATGCATCAAAAGCAATCACTGCTGCTGATGTTCACGAGGTCTTCGAGAACCTTGCGAAAAAGCGGAGGCGCATGCCCTGAGTGCAGTGGATTTCTTCCACAGTTTGGACTGCTACTAATAAGCTAGTAATTAATAATTAGTTTAAGAAATTGAACTTAGACCTAACAGTTTGCCATTGTCTGAAGGAGTAATTGTGGATGATAAGCTTTTCTGCTTTTCATTTGGTATGTTTGTTAGAGGTTAGTTTCCATGTTTTGCTGTGCTACTATAACCTTTTCCCGATCTCTGGAATCGTCGTTGAACTATGTCAGTATGCAGTCTAATTTTATCCATTACAAGTTGTGGAATTTTCGGGTTAACGGGTCTTAACCGAGTTATACATAGAATGATGTATAAGGTTTTAGAATACCTATGGAAATATGGTTGAATGGGCATGTAAGGTTTGAAGACGCGTTAAACTAAATGAAATAGTCTTTCTGGAGATGTTCAAGCTAATAGCTGAAAGAGGGGGGAAAAGTGTTTATTTTCGTGGTGTAATGAAGGAATTCATGTTAAAAAAATATTCTTCCTAGATTGCTCAGTAAACGTACCTTTCACAATTGGTGTACTTACTACTTGGCTTCTAACCTAAGCTCAGGTGGCATCTGTTCTTACAAAATACTCTCTCTGTCCCGTTATAAATTTCTTAATTTAACTTTTGAAAGTTAATTGCATCAATTTTTAACTATTAATATTTTTATTTATATGTGTAAAAGATATCTAGAAAAATTATAATATAAAAATACATAATATGATGAATCTAACGACATAGAATACGACGGTAATATTACATATATAATAATGGAATTTAATGATCGAAGTTGGGGTAGTTTGATTTTCAAAAATCAAATTAAGCAATTTATAGCGGGATGGAGGGAGTAATTGTTTACTTCTAACTAAATTGATTGATGCACAATTATATTGTTTTGTTTAAAATTTAAAAAAAAAACCTCGATATTTCTTCAATTCGTTCATACTCATTAGAAATGTTCCCAACATTCCTTTTATTTCTCTTGTAAAGTCAAAATACATGTTTGAGTACTAATATTAACAAAATATACAAAATTATAAAATTTATTATATTTAAAAAATATATTTTTTGGTCATAGCAAATAAAAAATGATATTATTTTAATTTTACATATTAATATAATTTTATCGTGCAAGTACTCTTTTAGTTTCAAATATAACTTGATACGTTCAAGGTATCGAGCGGGTCTCGTAAGACATGTCCATAAGTTTATGGGCTTTTCACATTTTTTTTACCTTATACATTGTATTTGTTAAATTACATACTACTATATTTAGAAATTTAAAAATATTTTTTATATTATACTCTCTCTGTTCCACTCTAAATTGCTTATTTACTTTTTCATGGTTTTCAATGAGCATGTTTGACAGTAAATATCTCTAGTTACATTTAATAATGTCGCATAAAAAATTAATATTTAGAAAATACATGTTAAAACAAATCTAACAATATCTCACATGTTAATTTATATTTAGGATCAAAGTTGCAAAATTTAACTCTCAAAAAGTAAATAAGCAATTTAGATTGGGTCGGAGAGAGTAGTAATTAAGAAAAGTTCAGAATATGGGATTTATAATAAAACCCAAAAAAGGGGGTTCTTCTTTCGTAGTAGTCATTCTCCCTCTTTCTCCCTCCAACGCATCTTTTCGCTGCAATATGATCTTTTCGTAAATATCTATACTTATGAAAATATTTTAAAATTAATTTCAGCATATAAATAATTATAATCCAATCTTAAAAATTATAATTTTTTTTTATAATTAGTCAAACCGATAGTCGACCTAACAGAACATGTGTTGGATAGACTTGTCATCATCACATAAAACACAACCCTTCTCCACATTGCACCCAAACTTTGCTAGTCTATCTTTAGTAGGCAGTCTGCCATGTCACAACATTCACATTATAAATTTAGCCTTTGGTCTAGCAGCATTACCAAACAACATTGTTCTCCAATCAGTTTTCGTTTATCAAGTTTCAAGTCATGATAGACTTTCCTGATACTGAATTTCACCTCTCTCTGGTGTATCCATGCTTCCTTATTCTGCATTGTACTCCTGCATTTGATCATATTTTTGACCAGCTATGATACATTTGCAGGAAATTTATAAGTCATCACATCACCTCTTTTTATGTAGTAAGAGTGGATCCATTAGATTCATAATCTGTCAGACTTCCTGCACAGATTGCATAACACCTTACTTATGCTAGTATAACTTCATTCGATCAGTGAAATGACATTCAGTACTCCTGACATTTTTTGTTCAAAAATATTTCCCAAGCTACTGGTGACTTCCTGGTTATAATTTCCCCACCACTCCACAAGTAAGACCTACAAAGAGCCTCTATATACTTCGATAAAGCTTTAGGCATAGGGAAAGCCTGTATCCAGTAGTTTGTTACTGGAAAAAAACACTCTTTCATGCTAGAATATTCGATCAGTGAAATGACATTCAGTCCTCCTGATTTTTTTCCACAAATCTTTTCACATGCTACTAGTGACTACCTGGTTATAAATTATAATTTCCCCACCACTTCACAAGTAAGACCTGCAGAGAGCCTCTATATACTTCAGTACAGCTTTAGGCATAGGAAAAGCCTGCAACTAGTAGTTATTTTTTAATTGAAAAAGCACTCTTTTGATCAGTTGCAACCTGCCTGCATAACTTAACAACTTAGCACTCTAGTGTTTAATTCTTCCAACTATTTTATCAATTAATGGTTGGCATATTTGAACTATTAACATCCTGCTAGCAAGAGGAACCCCCAAATATATGAATGGAAGACTGCCCTCTTCAAATCCAGTGATAGCCAGAATCTTCTCCTTTTGCTCTTCTAATATTCCTCCAAAGTGCACCCTGCATTTTCCCTTACTCACTTTAAGTCTTGTTGACTCTTCAAATTTGTGGTAAGCCTGCATTAATGTTGATACTGCTTCTTCCTCACCTCTAGACATAAATAGAACATCATCAGCAAAGTTCAGATTTATAATCCTCAATAGCTCACATCTCGGATGGTACTTAAAAATCGGGTTTGTGTTCAACACTTTGCAGGCATCTTTTCATATTCTCCATGACCAGCACAAAAAATAATGGAGAAATCCCCCCCTATCTTAATCATCTCCTAGCTTGGATGAAAGTAGTGGATTTTCCATTTACCATATACCTGTAGGACACAGATCTGACCCCCCACCATCACCCAATCTGTGAACTGCTCAGATATTCCCATGTATTCTATAATTTCCTCCATTGCATCCCAATCAATAGTGTCATAAGCCTTTTGAATGTCCATATGTATTATGCATCTAGGACCACCTGATTTCTTGTTATATCCCCTCACTAGGTCATATGTCATCATAATATGCATGTATACTTCTGTCAGGCACAAAAGCTGCTTGATTCAGCTGGACAACTTCACTAATCACCTTATTGGGCCTATTAGTTAGGATTTTGGATATAATCTTGTACACTATTGTGCAACAAGATACAGGCCACAAATCCTTAACTTTAACACCAGCAGGGTGTTTTGGAATAAGAGTAACCAAGGTCTCATTCAGTGATTTATACAATTAACATTTCTCAAAGAATTCTCCCACTTCCAGCATCAAGTCCTCCTTCTCTACAACCCAATTGTCTTTGAAAAACTTTGAGTTAAACCCATCATAGCCCGGTGCTTTTAAGTTACCAGTGCTTTTCAGTGCTCCCTGAACTTCCTGGTTAGTAACAGATATAATCAGATTTTACCTACTGGTATTACTCAACACCTTCCCCTATCTGATCACCTCTCTATGCACACTTTCTGATCGAGCAATGCTCAAAATGGTACCCACTTTTACTTGAAATTCACAGTTTGGTACCCAAAGTTAAATTTTTTATTGTAAAGGTACCCAAATTTCTATTTATGTTCTAAAATGGTCTTGTGACTGGAAAAAGCCAATTTTATTTAGGTCAACTATGTAGTCAAAGGTTAAAGGGTTTATTTGTAATAAAATAAAGTTGAGGAGAATGAGGATAAATTACTAAATAGGAGACTGTATTATCCTGGCAGATCCTCTTCATCCATTCCTATTGACACCACCTCTCCATTATACCCACTAGTAGAGAGCCTTCTATTAAAGGCAACAATGGAAGGAGGTTCTCCAAAAACAGTCTTTAATAGTCATTTCTGAACTAGGAAATTCTTGTTCGTTCCCCCTAATTTAAATTAAAGAGGGTTTTTCAATAACAGCCTTTAATTAGGACCAATTAAAGGCGGTTCAAGGTATAACCTCCTTTAATTAACCCTAATTAAAGGCAATTTTTCCAAACCGCCTTTATAAATCCGAGTTAGGAAAGTAAGAAAGAATGATTTTCCAAGTTTGAAAACCATGTGGTTTCCATAGTACAAAGAGCAGATACATTTTTGAACTCGTTAATTGTTCGTGTCTACATTCCGAGTTCGGAATATGTTTTATCGTCTCATTCATATGAAAAACTTTCATGACTTCGAAAAAGGCTCATTTTAGTGTTAAAAACACGCTCATTTCATTATATGCCATAAAACACTAAATTTTTGAAGACGAAGCTCAATCATTTCTTAAACATTGTTGGATAGTTCACATGATCTTATTAACTTGTAACATAGAAAAGAAATTTAGTTCTTGAAATAATTTATATTTCATGAAAATGCATAACTAGAAATCATATCAAATAGTCATCTCAAATACACACAACAGTCATCCTAAAGTGAATAGAATCCAACAGTTATCTCAAAAATGAATTCAACATTCAATAGTCATATACAATACGAATAACATGATAAAGTTTAGAAAGTTCATTCTTCGAAATCTTCAATGTCGCTGGTTAAAGTTGATCTGTCCAATCGTTGTTGAGAGGTTGATGCGAGGTGGCGCTCATAAGCTCGATGAGAATTTTCAAGGAACCTAATCTTAGCCTACATTGCGCAAAATTCCTTGTGCATCAATTTGTAGCAATCATTGAAGCCTTTCAGGTATGAATTTTCAGTATTTAAACAATAAAGAAAAATAAAGAATAAAGAAAATGAAATGAACTAAATCGACGTAAACTCATTTGCGACTAACATTCCTCAATGCGTGGCCTCTTGTTCGCCTCGGAAGCTTCTGTGGTTTTATAAAACCACTTAAGATTGCGCAACACCCATACCTTGTTCTCGAAGCAAGTCTTGTCGAAATACTTCGGCTCCCTTTTCCTCTCCTTGTAAAACCAAACCCTCAACTTTCTTCAAAACCCAAGTGATCCATACAGTAGACATGTCAACAAATTCTTCGACATTGTAAAATGCAACATATGCCTAACTATAGCCACTCTGGAATTGCTTTTTCTATCCTCAATTATTAAATAGAATAACATAAGTGTTGTGTAATTAGGCTCAGTCAAGTGTCGGCCCTAGGGAACCAAACTCCTAATAATGATCTCATACGTGATACGGTTATCTATGGTCAAAAGGTTAGTATCAAATGTCTCGAGTTCCCTAAATCCAATCTATCCCAGGGGACATACCTTTCACTACACTTCACGAGGTCAATGTATGGGTAACCAACTTATAGCAGCCACTTCTCACGATGGTAGAAATAATCTAACAGACCATCGAGATCCTTCGGGAAAACAAATTCGGGGTGTGTGTATGGGCAGTCTAATAGCTTATTAATACTCAATTGGCTAATCCGGATCTAAATTTTGCCAACCCTAGTACTGTAATATCCATTCCTAATTCCCATATATTAGCATGAAATTGACAAGTCAAATCAAAATATGCATTTTCATCTCACGAAAGCAAATTTTCAAGATGTTGTTCACTAAATGTTGTGGGGGATCGACCAACCCTATAGCTAGGTACTCATTAAAGTCAACAAGATATGTATCTAATAATTTTTCCTTCTCACGTGTAATGCCTCATACTTATTTTGAGCAAATTTAGAAATAAAACTTTTTTCATCAAAATCGACATTGTGGCCAGTTGAACGAGATCTCGTGCTTCCGTGGATTGAACCTCCCCTAGCCATGAAAAAATGTAGGTTGGTTTAGCAATAAGTGAGAGAATGACGGTTCTTTGCGAGTTCGTAAGAAGGCCAGGGTTTATGTATTTAGAGGTAGTTGCTGAAATTTGATTCGATACCTTTTTTTTTTATATATATACTATAGCATTTCTAAGTTCAGAATGACACATTCGTCTCTATAAATTATGGAGATGAATGATTTCAGAGTTCGGAAAGTAATTTCAGTGGAAAAAAGACGCTTGAATTTTCCAGAGGTGCTCCGAAAAAGAGGCACGAGCTTGGAAACTCATTTTCCGAGCTTGGAAAGGTCATCAGACATACATGTCTAAATGAGAAGAAATCATTTTCGAGCTCGTAAACATGTTTGGCCAATAAATGCAAAGATAAGACACTTTTCTGAGCTTGGAAATGTGTCTGTACTTTATGTTGTAAAGAAAACTTTTGAAGTTTGATGCTCAACGTTTTGAGTACAGATTACATTTTCATAACTTATAACACAAGCCAAGTCAAAAAAAATACTTTAAAGTCAATGCAATAAGACAACATTGTCAATTCACCTTATAATCCAAAACCTTAAAAAAGAATCCAACATACTTTAAATTCATTGTTATTCACACTTTAATCCAAAGCCTAAAAAACTTTCAAACATATCAATTAAACACATTGTCCAATAAACATATTAAAAATTACTAAAATTCTAAATGTTATCCAATATCTTCTACCCAACCATTTTATCAATGAAAGAGTCCCCCTCCCCCATCTTGGCCCCCAATGTTTTCTTCAACGCCTTGACCCACATTCTCATTATCCCTGCCATGATCATCATGATCATCATCATCATCATCATCTTCACTCTCTGAGAATACTGGATCGAAGTTAGACGGCTCGTCATCATCACTCAATTCCAAACGGAGACCTTGGGCTTCCGTGATCGCGACATGCTTGGAATGAGCACGGGTCAACATCTCGTGCGTCTCGGTCATGTCTGCACGCATACGGTCAAAATACTCGGTTAACCTAAATTTCTAACCGCTGTAGATATCTGTGAATCAATATTCATTAAAATTATTTGGATATAAAAATATTATATATTCAGTTGTACTTAATTGACAACAATAACTTAAAAATTTATCACGTACGGGAGCTCGATGCCTCGTCTCTTTCTGCATCCGCTTTGC
>JAUOBV010000009.1:710900-723488 GCA_032360425.1 Rubia occidens
TTCCAAAGCAAGGGATTTGCTTCTTCTAATACCCAAAAATAAATTTGAAGGAAAAAATTGTTCATATTAATTTTTTTTTACCAAAACAGCAATATCGTTAGAAACAAACCTGAAACTCTAACACAATACTTATGCCAAAACTTAAATCTAAACCTAGAAGTTGACTATAGTTTGACAAACAAAAGGGTAACTAAAAAGATGTGTTTGGGCTCTTCATAACATGCATTTTTCCAAAATGTTTAGCAAACAAAAATTAAAACACTCAAATAATTAGATAGCCTGAGGGTCAGATCAATAGAACAAGATGCATCAACTGAACTCATATCACCTCCACCAACACTGCTGCCACCACTACCACCGCCAGCACAAGTCTTGGTGGTGATACAAGAAGTGTCGGCACCACAACCATGACCACGACCACCTTCCACCATCTTTGATATAGCGAATGCGAAGTCAGAATTTGGAGCATTCCTCTTCATCATCATCATCATCATAAATCCATTATTATTAGAAACCTCTTGTTATGCCATTTCGCGACCTTTTTCAGAAGGTGGGAAGAACTCATAGTACTCTATGAACCTCCTTGTCTTCAGGCCATTGGCAGCATCCAACTGGTTGCCCAGATGCATGTCGCTAAAATGGGAACTGACATGCTTTCGGAAGGTTGGAGTTGTACTTCTCTTTCAAATGTTTCTTTGGGTAAAGTTCTCAACGTTGGATCCGACGAAAGTAGAGTTTGGAACAATGGAAGAGGAATGAATCTCACAATTCATTTTTGTTCCTCCATCGTGTAGGAATTGATTCTGCTCTATGAATGTCAAGTTTTCTTGGTTGTATTAAAGGCTTCAATGTTCAGAGAGCTTCTTCCTAAAATGAAAATCGTCCCCCGGAGCCAAAAATGGCTCTGACGGTGGACTGAACCTGCTGAGCATATAGAAATTGTGTCGTATCTTAGGGCCAACAGTACAGTGCAACCATAGCTCGCAGAACTACATTAAATAATGAAAATTAAATAAAATTTTAGCATTCGGCTAGAAATTAACTATAAAATAATAAGTGTGATGGCTTGATTATGAATCCTACGGTGCGGTGAAAAGCATGCGAACTGTGCGGCAGGTGTGCACAGCAAACAAGTCATGCGGTGGTGGTGCAAAGCGAGCAAATTGTGCGGTGCATGTGCAATAATCAACGAAAAGAATTAGTTTCTTTATATTTCTTCTAATTTATCTTCAATTGTACTTTTCAGCATCAAAACATAGGGGATTCAGTTTAGGTCAATAATTCATGTTAGACATTGAAAAAAAATAATAGTTTTAAAACCATTTAGTGAAAACATATGGTTTACTATCGAAGAGTACATGGATATTTCGATAAACACACAACATAGAGATTTTTTTTTGTATTTTCACTAATTGAAAATATTTCCAATGCAAGGGATTTGCTTCTTATAACACCCAAAAATAAATTTGAAGGAAATTGTTCATATTAATTTTTTTACCAAAACGGCAGCATCGTAACAAACAAAACTTGAAACACTGACACAATGCTTATGCCAAAACTTAAATATAAACCTAGAAGTTGATAATAGTTTGAAAAACAAAGGGTAACTAAAAAGATGTGTTTGGGCTCCTCATAACATGCATTTTACCAAAATGTTTAGCAAACAAAGATTAAAACACTCTAATAATTAGATAGCCTGAGGGTTAGATCAATGGAACTGGATGCATCAACTGAACCCATAGCTCCTCAACCTCCACCTCCACCACCACCGCTACCTCCACTACCACCTCCAGTACTAGTGCTGTTGGTGATACAAGAAGTGTCGCCGCCGCCACCACCACCTCCTCCCACCATCTCTAATGTAGCGAATGCGAAGTTAGAATTTGGAGCATTCCTTTTCATCATCATTATCATAAATCCATTATGATTAGCAACCTCGGTTATTCCATTTCGTGAACTTCTTCAGAAGGTGGGAGGAACTCATAGTACTCTATGAACCTCCCTTTCTTCAGCCCATTGGTAGTATCCAATTGTTGCCCAGATACATGTCGCTGAAATGAGAACCAACATCCTTTAGGAAGGTTGGAGTTGTACTTATCTTCCAAATGTTTTTTGGATAACATTCCCAACGTTGGATTCGATGAAAGCAGAGTTTGGAACAATGGAAGAGGAATGAATCTCACAACACATTTCTCTCCATTGTGCACGAATTGATTCTTCTCAATGTTTAGAGAGCTCCTTCCTAAAATGAAAATTTTCCGCCCAAGCCAAAAATGGCTCTGACAGTGGACTGAACCTACGAGAGCAGGGAAAAAATGCATCGTACCTTGGGGCCAAAGGAGCAGTGCAACCATAGCTTACAAAATACATTAAATAATGAAAATTAAATAAAATTTTAGCATTCTTAAAGAAATTAAGAATAAAATAATAAGTGTGATGGCTTGATAACAAATCCAACGGTGCGGTGAAAAGCAAGCGAACTGTGCGGCAAGAGTGCGAAGTGAACAAGTCGTGCGGTGCTGGTACAAAGTGAGCAAAACGTCCGGTGCTGGTGCAAGCATCAACGAAAAGAATTAGTTTTTTTATTTCTTCTAATTTATCTTCAATTTTACTTGTTAGCATAAAAACATTGGGGATACATTTTATGTCAATAATTCATGTTAGACATTGAAAACATTTTTTTAAAGGGAAGAAAATTTTAAAAAAATATCTATTTGAGTACATCGCTTATGAGTACCCTCATTATAACATAACCATTCGACGAAAACATAGGGTTTACTATCGAAGAATATAGGGATATTTGGGTAAACACAATACAACATAGAGTTATTTTTTTATTTATCCCAAATCAAAATATTTTCAATGAAAGGGATTTGCTTCTTTTAATACCAAAAAATTAATTTGAAGGAAAAAATTGTTCATATTAATTTATTTTACCAAAACGGCAGTATCGTTACAAACAAACTCTGAAACTCTGACACAATGCTTATGCCAAAACTTAAATCTAAACCAAGAAGTTGACAATAGTTTGACAAATAAGGGGTAACTAAAAAGTTGTGTTTGGGCTCCTCATAACATGCATTTTACCAAAATATTTAGCAAACAAGGATTAAAACACCCTTATAATTGGATAGCTTGAGGGTCAGATCAATGGAACTGGATGCATCAACTGAACCCATAGCACCTCCACCTCCACTTCCACCACTATCGCTGCCTCCACTACAACCGCCAGAACTAGTGTTGGTGGTGATACAGGAAGTGTCGGCACCATCACCACCACAACCACCACCTCCCACCATTTCCGATGTAGCGAATGCAAAGTCAGAATTTGGAGAATTCCTCTTTATCATCATCATCATAATTTCATTATGATTAGCAACCTCTTGTTATGTCATTTCGCAGCCTTTTCCAGAAGGTGGGAAGAACTCATAGTACTCTATGAACCTCCCTTTCTTTAGCCCATTGGTAGCATCCATCTGGTTTCCCAGATGCATGTCGCTGAAATGGGAACCGATATACTTTCGGAAGGTTGGAATTGTACCCCTCTTCCAAATGTTGCTTTGGATAACATTCTTAACGTTGGATCCGATGAATGCAGAATTTGGAACAATGGAAGAGGAATGAATCTCAAAATTCATTTCCTTTCCTCCATTGTGCACGAATTGATTCTCCTCTATGAATGTCACATTTTCTTGGTGGCAGCAAAGGCTTCAATGTTTAGAGAGCTCCTTTCTAAATTGAAAATTATCCCCCGAAGTCAAAAACGGATCCGACGATGGACTGAACTTGCCGGATCGAAGAATGTTTTCTATTCCAGGCATGATTAGCACAAAAACTGTTGAAAATGCCCTGTTAGATCTAGGTGCATCAATTAATGTCATACCTCTCTCTGTGTATGATGACTTGCCATTAGGACCATAAAGGGAAACTTGTGTCGTAATCCAATTAGCTGACATGTCTAATGCATACCCAGAGGGAATAATATAGGATGTACTAGTGAAAGTAAATGATATAATGTTTCCCGTGAATTTCAACATTGTTGATATTGATGATTCATTCTCTGCTAATAAGTCTCTTATTCTTCTAGGAAGACCATTCATGAAGACAGCAAAAACCAAGATTGATGAATATATAGTTTTTTCAATATTTTTGATGCCATGAAACATTTAGATGAACCCGAGTCTATGTTTACTCTTGATGTGATTGACCTGTTGGTTGATGATTTTGTAGAATGGTATTCTAGAAATGACAAGCTTAAATAGGTACTTTTCAATGGATGGGAGCACAAGGACGCGATGTTTGAGATGGATGAGTCTATTCACGAAAGCATTGTACAACTATACTCCACTAAGGAAATCAACTCCCAGCCACTTTTGGTCGGTATGCACATATCACCTATTTTTGGATAAAAACCCAAGAAATTAACTCCCAACCACTTTTGGTTGGCATGTCCATACCGCCCATTTCTGGATCAGTAACTCCAAAAATTAACTCCCAACCCCTTTTCGTTAGTATGCCAATACTGCCTAGATCCGGATCAGATTTTTCAGAAATTAGCTCCCAGCCACTTTTGGTTAGTATTCACATACCGACTAGATCCATATCAGAAGTGCAACATGTCTCTCGGTCGACATTAGTCGGGATGGTCATTCCACTTATCCCTGAATGCACTTTTCTTCCAATTGAGAAAGCACTAAACGGGAGTTGAAGAAATTACATGAGCATCTCAAATATGCATTTTTAGGGGAGAATTGAAGCTTACATGTCATGTATCCCAATGAAATTGAGCTCTCCCAAGTTGAGGGAATGACACTTTCATCGCCTCCATATGGCTGATCCAAACAAGCCAGCAAAGTCTAGCCTAAGACATAAAATAAGGGCGCACTTGGGAGTCAACCCAGGATTTTATTTTATTTTTATTTAACTTTTCGTTCTTTTCAATTATTTTCTTTTTGAAAAAAAAAGAAAAATTTGTTCTTCCAATTGATTTTGCTTTGTTTTGATGGTTTTAACTTACAGGGTTCCAAGAAGATCTCCAAAAAATGAAGGATGGTTTTGAAAGCAAACCAAATATAAACCAAAACATTAAACTTTCATCCCAAAGTTGTCAGAATCCCCATACAGAACAAGATTCGCTAGTTAACCCCAAGGCTAACTAGTCGCCTAGAGAGAATTTTTTTCCCTTTTTTTATTTTGTTTTTAGTTGAATCTTAGTACATTTGTAGAGAAATTTCATAACATTATTCTTTCTACTTCATTTGCATATGTTATCTCTTCTTACACAATGAGTACATTGTGTTGTCTAGTGTCGGGTAGAGGTGTAACATCATTAGTTTGTTTTTTTTCCATTATTGGAAATTTAAAATTATAAAAATACAAAAATAATTTTAGTTTTTTAATAATTTGAATAAAAAAAGAGGCCTTGAATTGAAAATCTAGATGGTTAGAGTTAAAATTTTGGTTGTGGTATGAATGAATGATTGCCTCCCTTTGTGAAAATAATCATGGATTCCTTATATGTGTTCTAGGATGACGAATGTGCAATAAGTCATTTTGAGTTAAAACTAGATATATTGTGAGGATTTGAACCTTGAAGAGTAAAATCCGGAAAAAAAATATAGGCATATAAAAAAATTAAAAATAATAATCATAAGTATCTCTTTGTCGCTTTGTTAAGTGATCATATTTTGATATTCATTGCTTGGTTTGTGCCATGATTTCGAGACTGTTTTTGATACTTGAGTATGAAAATGATAGGGGCACTTAGGAATGAGACCTACTTATCTTCTACTATATATTTCTCTTCTTACATTGATCCCCTAGTTTGCCCCGCTGAATCCAGAATACTCTTTCTTTGGTATTTTTTGCCACTAAATATTTATCCAAGAGCCTTAGCCCTTTCTTAACCTTATGATAATGTGTGAGTAATTTATTATTGCTTGGGATATGAATTGGAATTTCATGATGGTTAATATGGTTGACCTATTGTGCTAATACATGTTGGAAGAATATAGTATTTGGGATTTACATTCGTTGGGAAAATGTATATATAGTTTTGGAATGATATTGTTGTTTTTATATGCCCGGAACATATTGTGAATGCTGATGCCCAAAAAAAAGAGAGGAAAAAATGGGGAAAATGGAATTAAAAAAATAAAGAAAAATCTTGTCAGCAATATATTGGGCTAGAAATTTTTGGGAGTAATATGGCCATGGTTTAGTTTTTGGTAGTGATATTATACTTCGTTACTTATCAATGTTTTACTTTTCATTCTAAGTATGAACATTGATGAGTATGAGGGTTATAATGAATTGCTTGCATATTCTCGGATTTTTAGCCTCGTATTCCATTTATCCTACCTCTTTGACTCTAGCCCTGCTACAACCTTGATAAAGAACTCACTGAATTGTACTCAAGTGTTCACTTACTATGGTGGGGATAGTGGAATGTACAAACCTATTGTGATGAGTATTGAATATGATTTGTGTGATTGACCTAATTATGATTTTAAGAGATATTGAGTGATCCCAATGACACTGGATTTTATTGCATATTTGTTACTAGAATATGAGGATGATGTGATTTTATAAGCAAAGGGGAATGGTTTGTGGTATTATGGTTGATTGTTTTTTATTCTAACTGTGACGGGTTTTATTATTATTTTAGGGCTGATTTAGTTTTTTGAGTCTCACGCTCACATTTATGTTTTGCATTTGTATATGCTCGAGAGCTAGCACAATAGAGTCGCGGGCTGAACAAGGGCTAGCCCTGTTGCAAATATACCTTGGAATACACGTTCGACATGAAAGAGATGGTGAACGACCCTTTGAGTGGAGTTGCAGGCTAAACAAGGTGGTGCAGAATCTAGAGGTGGAAGGAGCCGGAGGAGAAATCCATCAAGCTGGCTTCAACACTTTACTCACACTACATTGTTTCTTGGCGGTGTTTTATTCTCTACAACATAGGCATCCGGCACTGGCAGTGCAATTGCGGGAGTTTCGGAACTATTAATAGCACAACATCTATAAGTTAGGGAAGCTCAAGAGGAAGTATCTTCATGATCCTCATCATCGAGTTATTTATAATATTAAGTAAAATAAATTATATTTTACATGGTAAAAAATAGATTTTTAGTAAAAAAATTAAGATTAACAAGTTTGTCCTTCCATTTTATATTTGATATTAGAAGAAGCAAATGCCTTGCAATTGAAACTATCATCAATTATTATATATTTACTAGTTGCTCTTTCTTTTCTTTTTTGTAATTAACGTGTTTACTTTAATATATCTGATTTCATCTTCATATTTGGTAAGTGTACACTTTTTCCGTAGAATATATAGAATTTGGTTTAATTCTTGATTTGACTTATTACGGTCTTCATTTTTCAATGCATAATGCTGAATTGAAAACTGGAATTTAGTGTCATCTATATGTAAACTATAAAGCGGGACATTTGCCAAATTTTGGTCGTTGGTTGGCCAAGGGTTTTTCTTGCAAAGATGAAAATTATGGTGGCCTTGTTGTGTAATTTTTGGGACCTTCCAGACTACTCAGACAGAAACTATTTCTTTTTGACGTTATTCTCTTGGCGGCTCTGCTCAGCAAAAATGTCAGAAGGCAGATTTTGCATATGTGTCAGAAATCATTCTCAGCCTTATCTGAATTGAGCTTATTTTGTCTCTTCCTCACCAGTTCCTCTTCCTTTTCTCATGGCTGTCATTAGTTTTGGCCGATTGTGAATTCCCTTCTCCTTTCTCTTATGCTAGGGTTTTTCGGCTCTCCCTTTTTTTCTCTGTCGCCTCCTTTTCACACTTTCTCTGCGATATGGGTAAATCATCCAAGAAATACGCCACAAAGGTGAGCTTCGATTTTTTTAGCACACTTGATTGGTTGTCGGTTCAGTTTATTCGTGTTTTGGTGACGAAGATCTTCTCCGGCGGTGGCGAAGATCTTCTCCTCCGGGCGGCGATACGACAGCAGATCCTTCTCCGGCGATGAGCGAGAGGTGAGTGGCGGACGAGCGATGCGAGAGGCGAACGAGCGAGTATGTGCTATGAGGTTCTTTGTTTGCTGTTGTGGAATGATGATTGTTTCGGATTTGTTGGTTCTATTTGGTTTGTCATCTGCCGCAGACTTGAATTTGCTTGAAGATGATCTCTTGGGATTATTTTCGTGCTTTTATTTGTAAGTGAAATGTGAGAATTTTACCTTCTGGATTCTAATTCTAATGCAAACATTGGATTGGGTTGACAACTTATGATTTCAATTTATTTGATTTTGCTGCGCATCTCATGTTGATCAGGTGGGGATCAATCATTGCTACAACTTTTATGATTCGATTGCTCACCACTCCCCTCATGATAAATCAGCTGAAAGCTACTTCTAAATCCACTGTAAGTTGTTATTGATGATTGATGTCCCGATAGTTATTTGCTCTCGATAGCGTCTGTTTGTTTTTGGACTTTCCTGTACCTTGTTTGAATTTTGTAGTGTGCCATTATTTGGTTTGAAAGTTTGGTGCATAATTTTAAGATGAATTGAACGTATAGCTTGTACTTTAGAGATATAGTTCAACCCACCTTTTGTTTTGTTTGTTCTTTTAAATTGCAAGAAGACAAGTTTGATCAATATAAGCTCTTGAATCCATCTGGGTTGAGTTCCATAGTTTCCATTTGCCTGTAGCTTGTATGTAGTTTACAGACATTAAATCCTCACTCCCTCAGTTAATGAACTGTTGTGCGACCGAGAGTTATCCCTTTACTGATTTGTTAGACTAAAATATTGGAGTTAGGGGGGGAGGGAATAAATTCACCGATGAGATAGAAAAAATATGTTCACATTTTAAATTTTTTAAAAAAACATGATCGTATCACAACTTTTTAAGCAAAAATTGACTTATCAATGATTTTTCTTGATATAATAACGAAATTTAATTTATATAAACGTACACAATGAGATGGATACTTGATTATTGGTGTATTGATGTAGTTTGCCTTTTTTTACACTACCCTTTAGCAAGCTATTGTCTGACTTATGTGTGCTGAGTGTTTTCCTTAGTGTCTTTCTTCTGATTCAGAGCTCTTTATTAACTATTGCTCTTTGGTTACCAGTGTCATGTGATGTAAAAAGATAAGGGCTAGCTTCTTTTTGGCACTTTGCGCTGTAGTTACTTTCCCTTAATAGAGAATATTTGTTCTGAATAATAATTAATTTCTTGTTGCAGCTTTTGAGGCCTCGCCTGGAAGAAGTTAAGGAAGATATGCAGAGTAAGGTATGGGAAACCAATTCCTTCTCTGATCTGTTGTTGTCAATTTAATGTCCCCGTGATACTTGAGTCTTTGTCGCTTGTCACGACACTTAATCTTGATCATGAAGCAGGGGAACTTTTTAATATTATTTCAGCTTAATTTCTTTTAGAAACAATAGTACTCTTTCAGATACATTATAAAAATATGAATTGCGTTCCTGATCTATTATACTTGTAAAATTTGATCAGGGAATGGACCCTGGTGCTGTGGCTGAAGGTCAGGAGAAAGTGCAGAAATTATTCAAGGAGTATGCTTCGTTTTCCTATTAAATATCTCAGTTCTGTTTAGTTTTCAGTACTCAGTGAGCATGTACTTTTATAGGAACAGTCCAGTTTTCAGTATATCGGAGATAACCTTTACTTTGTCTGGTATATCATCATGTGTTGCATTTTTTAAGTATTTGTTTTCTTGGATTCTACTTGGGTATTGCAGATATGGTGTTACGCCATTTACTCCATTGAGAGGCCTTCTATTTCAAGGCCCCGTCTTTATCAGCTTTTTCCTTGCTGTAGGGGTTTCTCTCTACATTCGACCTCCGCTTTGTAGTTCATTGGATTAGTCATTCTTTGCAATAATTGATTTCTGCCAAAATGTATGCAGATAAACAACATGGTGGAAAAAGTTCCATCTTTTAAGCAGGGTGGAGCATTCTGGTTTACTGCTTTGACGACTCTAGATGTCATGTATATATTACCTGTTTTAACTGGACTGACATTCTGGATAACAGTGGAGGTAAACCTCTTGAATCTTCTAACACAGTTTTTGCGAGGCCACCGAGGCTTGCGGATAATTGTGTATGTATGATATGTTTTCAGAAGTTAAATGAATGCTAATAGTTTTATGGTTCTCAATTCTCAAACTGTATAATACTATGTGTATGTGTTTACAGAAGCCAAGTATATTCCAAAATGCATGTCATTTAATGTTTTATATCGGCACTCTAAAATTTGTCTTACCCAAGCATTTATTGTGAAGTGTTTATTCTTTTTTTTCTACATCTAGTGCAATATGCAAGAAGGAATGGAAGGAAATCCTGCTGCTAATACCATAAAAAATATTTCCAAAGGATTTGCAGTTCTGACAGTCCCATTCACTGCAAGCTTTGCGAAGGTACATGTTGTCTAAGTCACATATGTTTGTGCTTGTTTTTTATTTCTACATTTAACTTTTAATATGAAGTTCTTGAACTGCTCTTCGTGAATGCAAATGATAGCAGTTTGTGCACCTGTATTTGCATGAGCTTGATGTTATTTTTTCTCCCTCTTTGTCTGCAAAGTCATACCTGCTTCTACCTGCCTTCTGTCTTTTAAACCAGTTTTTGGTTCAAGGTAACTAACACCAATGTTATTCTGCAGGGGTTATTTTGTTATTGGATCACATCCAATGTTTTCTATGTATGGATTAAGTGAGTTGGTTTACTATTTGAATTAGTCTAATTTCCTGTCAAGCTTTGTCGGCTCTTTTACATAGATTTCAAGTTGAATTCATCTGTCTCGCCTTCAGTGATCAAGAATCCAGCAGTGAAAAGTGCTCTGGGTATTCCTATAATAAAGGAACCACCGCCGCCACCATCATTAAATGGACAAAATCCCGCTTTCTCATTCTTTGAAGCAGTTAAGAAATATGCTGAGGCACAGGCTACTGCTAAACATAAGCACATCGTTTCATCCGCCTCTAAAGGGTCAAAATCAGCAAACCCGCTGCCTACTGGTCAGGTGCATACTTCAAGTCAACCTCGTATTTCTTCTTCATCAGTTATAAGCCAGAGACTGAAAACCTTGGAAAGAGAAGTTAAAGGAAGAAAGAAAGGCAACAAGAGGTGATAGATTATTATTATTTTATATGAAAATTTATTTGATGGGGTACTCATAGTAAGGAAATTGTGGAGCTGCATTCGTAATAAGTCTAATATCTCTAAATCAACTACCGGGGTTCGTCATCATGTGGTATTCTTTTGCTTTGCTGGAATTAAATGGCGAAGATTTTGGTCTATAAGATTCATGCGTGTAATATGGAGTTCTGAGCTATGATAGGGAGAGCCTGATGAAATTTTGAAGTGGTATGCAGGAAGCATCTTGAACAATATACTGAACCATACGTATTTATGCTATGTAGTTGAACTACCTGATTTGTCGGAGTTTCATCTTCTTACATGATGATTCTCATGAACTCGTTCCGAGAATCATAGTATTAGTATAAATAGATGTGCTGTTAACGTGTGCCTTGTTCGATCCCCTGGCCGTGGGTTGCTCCTGACAAGGTGCGTGCATATCTATGTATTTATACATCCTTTTCAACTGTGTATGTATACGGCTTCCTGAGTACTGAAATATTGCGTGATTGCTCATGTGAACATGTCCGAACCAGTCGAAAAGCGTTCTGCAAACATTTATATGTCAATGATGATACATATCGGATGTTTGTGGGATGTAAGCATCGATAAATTAGTAGGTTGCCAATATAAATCAGCTGACTTTCGGCATGTGTTTAGGTTGCGTTTAGGCCTAGGCGATGCTTGAAATGTGGATTTGCAGTGAAAGTAATCTTTCAGAACAAGTTTAATTGTTGTTTAGCTGATAGCGAAGGTGCTGATAGCTACCAAGATATAGGTGAGCAGAAAATAAAAAATCCTGAGTCAATATTGTTGTTGGACATATTCAATTGATTTATTGAGTTGTTGATGCAATGGTGATGCGTGGTCTGCACTTCCCCACACAATTGGTAATAATACAACCATTTTCTCTCTACTATCAGAAAATGTAGGGATAACATTTAATGACAATGTACGAAAATCCAACACAAATTTTGGGATAACATTTTTAGTAGAGTTTATGATGTAAAACGTTTCTTTTCGTTTGATTGGATTGAAATCAAATTGAGTAGAACCATGTGGAGTGTTTAGGCTTTTTGAAAGCCATATTTATTTATAATTTTTTGTCAGGTTGCTTACTAAAATCAAGGTTTGGACTTTGCAGAAAGAGAAAATTATAGGTTTCGTTCATCTTTTTGTAAATTGTTCTCAAAACTTTCTCACTTTATTATAAAATGTTCTCAATTTATTTTCACATACTATTGGTCAGTTTAAGTGAGTCAACAGTAAGTCGACCTTTCTAATGATGATAGTGCCACTGTTGGGAAGCAAAGAACATGGAAAATAAAAAATAATAGAAGAGACTGTCTGATAATTTAATTAAAATTTGTTACTACCTCTGTTTTCTTTTTATTGGCACCGTTTGACCACTCGTTTTACGTGCAATGTTTGACCATCGATAACTTTT
>JAUOBV010000009.1:738481-750234 GCA_032360425.1 Rubia occidens
AGATGACTAAGATCCTGAAATGCTGAAAATGATGGGATCCAAGAATCGGTACTTTCTTGCCTGATCAAGCCTGTGACCGAAAAAAACAAAGAAATTTAGTTGAAACCCGGGGGAAGAATTATAAATTAATAATAGGGTGAAGCACCTTTAATTTTGGTACCACTCAGATTGATCACTTTTAACGACGACGTAATTCCAATGTAAGGAATAGCAGCATCGTCAATGTAGGTCCCAGACAACTGCAGAGTTTCCAGACTTGAAAGATGGCCAGCTAAAACTGCCATACTGTCAGAGCTTACTTTTGTGTGGTTGAGGCTCAAAAATCTTAGATGTGGCCCTATGCTCACAATATTTTCTACCAAATCATCAGCCATTGAGCTACCACCAAGATCCAAGTATGTTATTGAGCTCAAGTGAGGCAAAAAGTAGAAAGAGTCAATTAAAGCATTTGAGAGATCCAAATGAATGAGGGAAATGATTTCCACATTTGAGAGTGTCCCGGATATATCAGCAAATGTGGCATTAGAGGCGACGAGTTTTACTAGCCGAGCTCTGTCACCTTCCCCTTTAAAAATAGAAGTAACAGTGCAATTACTCATGTTTAGGTATTCCAAAGAGGACAGATTTGGTAACTTTGTCACTTTGGTCCAAGCCAGATTCAAAGAACTCAATAAGGGGAAATATTGTAGGAGAGCGGCACCACTATTTGATATTTCACTGCCCCAAATATCCAAAAACTGAAGTTTCCTGAGCCCCTAGAAGTATGATAAATGATTGATCAACTTTCAGAAGACTAAATACTTTAAAAAGTTCTAAGAGATGAGCATAATGCAAATTTAAACTAGATGAGATGCAAATCACAGATGAAAGATTGTCTAGTATATATAACCCAGAGACTGATTATAGGGAAAATCCCTACGACCCCTACGAGGGAGACGAACAAATACCCAGCTGAACTGGCATGTCAATTACTAATCACATAAAAGGGAAATAATCAAAATAACCACTCGAGGGAGTGAAGCTAATGTTAACAATAATTATTGGATAACGATTGAGCACAATTCAAAATCAAGAGCTCCAAACAA
Source organism: Rubia occidens (assembly GCA_032360425.1). NCBI lineage: Eukaryota > Viridiplantae > Streptophyta > Magnoliopsida > Gentianales > Rubiaceae > Rubia > Rubia occidens. The sequence continues at coordinate 739,567 of JAUOBV010000009.1, forward strand.
ACAATCAAACAATGACTTGAAAAACAAGCACGCCTAAAATGATCTAGTTCATGAAAACATATTGGAGACACCTTCCTCAGTTTGTTATATAGAAGCTACAGTTCTGATAGACGAGTTCACGTTTATAACATGGTCTAAGCTAAAAATTCACAAAAATACCCAATGTTTCTTTAAAAAGGGAAAAGGTAAATGCACACCCAGTATCTTAACTAAAACTCAATTTCCTTCAATGTTTAAACCATATAAATATCCTACCTGCAAATGACTTAGGGCCAAATCACTAACTGGCAAACCTCCCAAGTCCAAATAACAGAGATTAGTCAAGGAAGATAGAAGCATAATTCCTTTGGCGCTCACACCAGTTTCTGAAATGCATAACCTCTCCAAATTTGAGAAAGATGCAAGGTGTCTAATGCCTGAGTCTGTAATCTTAGAGCATCTCGACAGGTCAATCTCTTTCAAGTCAGGTAAACCTGCAAGAAAATCAGCACATTTTATATACAATATAGTAAACGAATATATCAATAGGAGGAGCACAAAAGGTAGATATTATGAATGTAGAAGATACAACAATAATCAGAAAATACCTATTAATGGCCACAGAGCAGCACTATTAATTTTGTGACAGTCAGCCAGATTCAGTGAAGTCATGTAATTGAACGACCCTAAGTATGCCAGCCATTCTGCATCCACATAGTTCTGACAACTCAGATCAACTTCCTCTACGCTATATTTGAAGACTCTGAAAAGACCAAATTAATCTCGTTTGGATTATTCACTATTCTAAAAACAATGAACTACAAAGCTGAAAAATTATACAACAATAATGGTCCTGAAATGCACTCAACCACCACAGAATTGGATGCCAAAGTAATGTACAAGGAAGACATACCTAATTTCTAACGAATCCCCAGAGTGAGGATGCTTATGCATATTAACGCAGAAGTACTGCTTAAAGCCAGAAAGACACCTTCGCTTCCTCGATCACTCTCCCAATCATATTGTAAATGATCACACATACAATCTGACATCTAGTTTATCATCCTAGAGGACTTCAATCCCTGAATTAAACACATTGGCGACGATACCAGCGAATGTTTCATAATCATAACCACTCAGTTCTCACAAAGTAACTCCTCCAATCCTCAACATCAAATATATCGTGATGTAATTAAGAACAACAACTCGAACTAGATATTCATATAAAAACAAAACAATTACCGAAAATGCAGATAATTATCATGCGATTTAAGCAGTTACACACCAACACATACACAAATTTCAAAATATACAGCATATCCTGAGCGGTTAAGCATATGAATAGTAACTATAACTAACTCAACAAATTATGGCAAGAATAAATGATCGCAAAATATACAGCATAATCTGAGCGATTAAGCATCTGAATCGTAACTATAACTAACTCAACAAATGATCACAAAATATACAGTATAATCTGAGCGGTTAAGCATCTGAATCGTAACTAAAACTAACTGAGAGCGAAAACAAAATGGAAATAACAGAACCTACTCGAGCAAGGAAGGGTAAAGGAGACCTCGATGAACGAGGCGGTAGAAAAGAGGTTCGGCCAGGTGAGAAGGCATCCGCTCCAAGGTACGGCGCTGCCTCCGCCACGCTTCCACGGCGGCGGCGCTCTGAGTAGCAGCTTCCAGACACATCCCAATCAATCCGCTCTCCGTTCCGATCGTCTTCTCCGGAATGTTCTTCGCCATTTTCTTCCGATTGTTTTTATTTTTATTTTGTGAATTTCGCGAATGAAGTCGGGGTCGGCTTTTTCTCTCCTTGTAGATCTAAGAAATGGAGGTCTTTTTAGATTTGAAATACCTGGAGTATATAGTTTAATTAGGATGCGGTTTAAATCTTAATAGGCTAGTAACTACAAAAGGCTAATCAATCAGCAAATTCTACAATTTTCAATTAATTATAATAGTTTAAGAAGAAAAGTTTAAAAAGGAGAAAATAATAGTTTGGATGTTCACTTTTAAATAAAATTAACACGCTCTATCTCTCAAAGTACTAGAATGTTTTTAATTTATTTTTTATAGCACATAAAATATTTTAATAAAATTAACAAACCAATTTATTGGGTTTTTTAATTTAATATTTTTGATAATTTACGAGGTTAAATTGATATTTATAAAATTTTCTCTTTTTAAATGTTCTTTCACCGCTTTTGTCAACCTCATTAATCATACTTAGTACATTTTTTCTAGGGATATATACCAATATAATCCTACCTATTTGACATAAGTGCCAATATAACCCTCAGATAATTTTTAGTGCAGATATAACCCTACTTAGTTGATGTAAGTGCAAATATAACTCTCAGACCCCATTTCCACCGGACCACCGCATGTCGCCGGATTTTGGCCAAATTTCCGGAGACATGCGGCGGTCCGGCGGTGGTCCGGTGGTGGTCCGGTGGAAATGGGGTCTGAGGGTTATATTGGCACTTACATCAACTAGGTAGGGTTATATTTGCACTAAAAATTATCTGAGGGTTATATTGGCACTTATGTCAAGTAGGTAGGGTTATAAAAGCACTTTTCTCTATTTATTTTTTAAATATTTTTTTTATATATCATTTGATACTAAGTTATCGATGGTCAGTGAAATAATTATATAGATTTGGGTCTCAAGCCCAAACCCATATTCAGCCCAAATGTTTACTTGACCAGATTTGACCCTGACTTCTCCCCCTTCTAGTGGGTTCATATTTAAAATCCACCACCGCCCCATCGTTATTGTATAAAATTCATATCCGTCTCATCACCCATTTGAATCTCCCTACCCACTTCATACGCATTGTACTCATCTCATTTATATCTCCAAAAAAGTAAAATCCACTTTTTATAGTAATTATATTAAAATAAAATAAATATATTTACATGAAAATATTATGTGTAAAATATGTGCAGTATGAATAAATAATAACTTTTTATATTAAATTAGCTAGTATATAACGGGTTTAGTGGGGTGGGGCGGGGATGGAACAAGTGTGAACTTATATCCATGCCCAACCCACGACCCATGGCGGGTATGATTTTCAAACACATACTCGCCCCAACCTCACCAAAACTACCTCTATACCCACCCTATTGGGGCGGATGTGGGGCGAACCTCCACCAAAATCGATCCCACTGACATCCCTAGTGCTTATGTGTTATGTGTAGGATGATTTCGAGTTTATGTACACCATCACACTTCGTCATGGTGATAGGTGGAAAGTATTTGATGAGATAGGTCCAGATAGCGACTAATAGATTTCGACGCTATTATTTTACGAAATGTGATGATCTAACGCAATGATTTGATTGAAATTGTTGTTTTCATGTTATTTAATTAAAAGTGTTAATTTAACCCTATTATTTAATTAAAAGTGTTGAACCAAAACTAAGTTTTAATTTAAAGTGGTGATCTAACCTTATGATTTAATTTAAAGTGCTCATTTAGCAAGGGGTGTAAGGGTCATGAAATTTTCAGTTTTAAGCCCATGGATATTTTTGCCATTCCATATTAGGTCAACGCCTGAATTCCTTCAGTAAACACCTGAATAGTGCAATTTGGGTGTATCGATACAATTGTTCAATATTTTAGTATTATTTTCACACTTTTAAATTTTAAAAGATTAGATTGACATTTTTATGAAATAATAGAATTTGATTTTACGCTTCTTCCTTTAAAGAAAATGGGGAGGGATATTTATAGTCAAAATAAGGGTTTACAAGAGGCCAAGTGTGAGTGCAAGTGCGGTCCGTGGGTCCATAAAAAAGAAGGGGATTTGGTTTGGCTTTGAGGTTTTGTAGACAATTTTATATGTGAAGAAATATTGCATGTGGGATGAAAAACTAATCATAATTTGTGGTTTTACTATTATAAATTAGAGCAATTGTAATAATTTTTTAGATACATTTATTAAGTGATTTATGCCTCTCAGTTCATTGTGCAGTGCACCAATACATTTTAGTTTTTTGAAAGTGCACATATGCCTCGATTCCTTATTTAGTGCACATATACCTTTCAATTTTTCAACCCCGACATCCAGTTATAGGGGTATATGTTCACTTTCAAAAAATATGGGAGGTATATGTGTATTTTCAAAAAAAAATGGGAGTATATGTGCACTAAATAAAGAACTAGGGGTATAAATGCACTTTAGCTTAACCAGGGGCGGAACCAAGAATTTATTTTAGGGGGGGACTGGAATATATATACATAATTAAGTTTGAGTTAACCATCAAAATAACAAAGTATAGTAGATTAATTTATTCAAAAGTTACAAAATAAAAATAAATAATAAAAATAAACAAAGTGATTGGAGTAGTATGTTGTGTATCATCTTTAATAATATTGTTGTTTTTACGTAAGAAGAGAGTGATTTGTTTTCTCTGTCAAATTTTGAAATTAGGTCGAAGCAAAGAATAATTATGAAGTAAAATTTTAAACATAAAATTTAAACGCTTTAATTTACATAAATAGTTCATGAAAAAATACAAAAATTAAATTAAATTTGCTAATTTTTTTTTGCTTTTAATAAGAAGATAAGTTTTTTTAAAATTGTTGTTGCTTCCTGAAAGATATCAAAACATATATTTATACTGTTTGGTATTAGAAAAGAAAATTCCAATTCCAATTTTAAACTAAAATTTTATTATTAAATAAAATTGTTAAAGTTACTTCCGAATGTAACTTTGATAAATAAAATTAACGGTAAAGTTGGATAAAAAAATTGTATTTAATTTTCAACTCTAAAATAAAACTAAAGAATCCATCCATTATAAACTACCACTACAAAATAGAGCTATTGTAACACTTCCCATGTAACACTTATTAAAAATGTTACCATAAATGAAAAAATGTAACACTTCAAAATAAGTGTTACATAATTAGTCTAATGTAACATTTTCAATAAGTGTTACGACTTTTGGTTATGATGCAACACTTTTGAAAAGTGTTACAAAGAACAATGTAACACTCTGTGTTGCAACTTTTATATGATTTTTAAAATATATTTTAACATAATATATGTATTAGTAAACTACATTCTTTAAACTTAAGATGTATTTTTTCTTTATATTATTATAATGTATGATATATATTAAAAAATAATCATTAAATTATTTATAAATAAATATAATTACGAATAGATAATGAAAAATTAATTTTTTAAAGTTGATTAATCCCCTCTTTTATACAATTTTTTTAATTTAGATATTTAACAAGTCACAAAGTTAGAATTCCCGCTTTTGTTGATGAACTCCATTATAACATCGGAACACCACTTCAAAACTTACAACAAAAATTTTACAAGGGACATTATATAGATTGTAGAAAATAGGTATTTACAACGGGAAATCAAAGATGGTCTATAATTACAATTAAGTTAATTCTTTGTTGTAATAAGTAATAAGTAATAAGCCCGTTGTGAAACACCGTCACAATTTTTAATTGAAAAAAATAATTAGGCAGTATGATATCAATCGGCTTTTGACAAAAATGTTCAAAAATAGTTCGCTGATATCTCCGTCACTGTTCAGATGAGCCAACCCGGGGAACCCATCTCGGCTCCGCCTTCTGCCACCGCTCTCCGTCCTCTCCCAAGCAACCATAGCTTTCCTAAATGCCAAAATCACCAATGAGGAAGATCTCCACAATTTAGCTCTGGCGCTCACCTCGAACCTCCAAACCTAGTGTCGGAGCCTCGACCAAAACCTCTCCGATCTCAACCGCCAGTTGAGCCAATTACTCGACGATTACTGTTCATTCGATCAATTGAGTGTCAGTTTCGATGGCATTAAGCTTAGATTATCCGATCTCCATTCTTCTATGCTCTTCCCTGCTTCTTCACCAGGTATCTATCAAAACTTTCAGTCGCGCGCTATATTGTGCATTCTATAGGATATAAATTTATAAATTTTCTCGATTATCGTGATTTTTAAGTTTCTATGCGTGTTTTGATGATGGAGGATCGGGAAGATTATTGGTGGAGGAGCTGTCGGTGCTGGCGAAGGAGGTGGCCAGGGTTGAGGCAGTTAGAACTTATGCAGGTGAGTTTATTAAATGTTCTGTTTGCCGCACATCAATGCGGTTTTGCAAGCAACTTATTCTCACTCAACTGAGAGTGCATGAGTATGGATGGATAACTTATAAGGTTTACCTGATGAATTTTGTTGTCACATGTTGTCTGTTTTGCTTTTGATTTTCAATTTTGAGAGTTCATTTTCGGTCACTTGTTTAAAAAGCATATGAGTACATAAAATTCCTTTATAACAGTGAGAGCAATCTTGTTCGGATTCTACCAATCTTGTTCGGATTCTACACAATAAGGTGATTGACCAGTAGAATATTGACAAGTATATATAATTGTTAGGTTTTCACTCAACATCTAATTTTATAGAGGTGGTTCATGGTAGTTATGTATACTTGTCAATATTTTACTGGTCCATCACCTTAACATATTTGAATCACTAACATAAAAAAATTTCTCCATGGTATACAAATATTAGAGTAGTATCCAATTACACCACCTTTACTTAATTTCCAATCTATACAAGCACTTAAACGCACAAAATTATCACAACTCAACCAACACTCGACGTGAAGAAGCAGCAGCCGGGGAATACAACACCTCCTCATACGATCCACCCGGCGTCAACAAGTCCATACTCCTGCTTCCGCCACCACTAACACCATTTCCCTTCTTCTTAGTCGGTGTGGGTGTCTCGTCCGTGAACCATGACCGTTCCTTTCCACGGGAACTCGTCGGAGTCATCATCAGTAAGGCCGCCTTGGCGCTGTTGGCCGAATACGAGTACCTGTTAGAGCACGTGGGCGAGTCGGGGAGCCGCGACACAAAGCTCCGGGCGGCAAAGCCACCGAGATCGGAATGGTCGGTTTCGTTGTCCTGGTAGTAGAATGGAAACATGATTAGGAAAGGTTTCTATTTTGGTTATTTTCTAATTTGAACTGAAATTTGTGGCTGAAAATTGATCAGTTCACTCCAATCCCCCCACTTCTTCTATCATATCAACATGCATAGTATATGTTTGCGATATACTCCCTCTGTCCCGGCAGTTTTGACATGTTTTTTGGTCAACTTTTTCAGACCATGTTTGACCATAAATTTCAATTAGTATATAGACTCTAATATCATCATGTTAGATATTGTTAGACTCATATGTTTACGTAGTTTCTAAATATAAAAATTTTAATGTACTATTAATATCCGTAATTAAAGTTATTGAGATTTGAGAAACTTGACAAAAAACATGTTAAAACTGGCGGAACGGAGGGAGTAGTTTGTACTCATTTATAAATATCAACACACGGCACATGCAATCACAATTCACGTGATTTTACGTTCTATCGTGGTATCATACAAATTTATGTAGTTCTTATTAAAAAAATGAAGTTTACATTCTATCACCTGAAAATTGCGGGAGTAGCTAAGGGGGTCGTAGGTTAGATCGGCGGAGGAGTGGCGGCGGTGGCGGCCCATCCGGGCCATTAGATCTTTGCACCGGCCCTTGAGGGCTCGGCTGAGGGGGCTGTGCATCGGGGAGGAAGACGAGGTGGCGTCCATGGAGTCCGCCCGTTGGTGTCCGTTGAAGCAGCACGAGATGTTCTTGGGCGCCTTCTTCCGCCTTGACCGCAAAGACACCGTCTCCGATTCCTCCATGTTTATATTAGCTATGTATCTGGTCCCCAAATCTGAAAGACAAGATTAGAATTTAACCAACTGATCATACTACAATGCAATTAATAAACAGATTTACAGATCGATAAAATTTATAATTTGACCATAACTTCAAATCATTGATAAATTAATACTTATAATGTGTATACGATTCATAGGTATTATGTTAATACTCCCTCCGTCTCAGAGAAAGTGGCACAATTTTTATTTTCGTCCGTCCCACGGAAATTGGCACAATTTAATTCTTACCAAAAGTGACAAAAAATGATCTTATGCATTTACTATATTATCCCTCAAAAGGTTGATTAAATCTACTAGTCAAATCTTCTATTACCAAAATCTTGCGTAAAATAGCAATCCAAAAACAATTGTGTCATTTTCTCTGGGATGGAGGGAGTATTAAGTTTGAGTTGTTTATGATATTTTCTACATTTTTTTTATAAATACCTAGGCAAAAACTTGGGAAATCCATCTTTTCATAGGTATAAGGAAAGACGTGGTTGGATTAGAATTATAGAAAAGTAAGTTTTAGTTATAATATTAAAAAATTATTATGCAATGTGCAGTAGTTATAAGTTTATAACCCGATTAATGCAATTTGGAAATTTTATCTTGGTTTCTCCTAATTTGCAGTCTAAAATTTAGTCTTTTCATTTTCATAATTTGTGGAAAAAATCATCTTTTAAAAGACGGACTCAAATTATATATCAAAGGAGCTCAAAGGTATTCTTGTCCAATTATTTTATTTACTATTTAATTTAATATTTAAATAATGAGTGCGTCTCTTAAAATACGGTATTTCCATAAGTTATGGAAAGACCAAAGTTTAAAATGTAAATTAGAAGAAATCAAGATAAAAATTTTGGATTGCATTAATCGGGTCATAAACTTATAACTACAACATGTTTCATAATAAATTTTTAATATTGCAATCAAAACCTTTTACCTTTTTATAATTATAATTTAACCCCGTCTTTCCATATGCCTATGGAAAGACCGTCTTTCCCAACCTTAAATAATACATGATCATTTTGAATTCATCACATCATTCTTAAGAGATCATGTTATAGAATCTCCGGAAACAGAAATATTAGTATGGCGCTAAACTCCGACACAATTAAGTTCATCTCCGACTCATTACGAGTTCCTTTTCCACCGTTTCATAATCATTCCGACCAAATGTCCAAATAAATGCCAGATAAATGAAACATGGTAGTAACATTAAATTTGCATACGATCGTAGCGAAAAATAAAGAAGAAAAGGAGGCGTAGGTACCTGCAAAATTGCAAATGGGATGTTTTTGTGTCTTTGAAACTTTACATGTGGCAATTGGTCGTTACGAAATAATGGCGTTTTGGATGCATACTTATACAATCAAGAAATCCGGCCAGATTGCAAAATTTATACGAACAAGAAATCCAGCCAGATTGCAAAAATAGGGAAGAAGACGACGAAGCAGGTGCAAAAATTGGAAATGGATGTTGTTTTGTTGTTGAAGGCAGTTGGCCGTTCCGAAATAATGGGTGTGGTGTGAATTGGCAAATTTGGTTCATGAATTTAGAATAAAATACTTGTTTTCAGGCTTGATTTTCTCAAAGCTTAAGTTTGATCTTCTGACCATTAGGATCCCATGTTTATTTCCTAAGTATTTTTATTTATGGTATGTTAATCAGGCCGGCCGGCCCTAACTATTTAGGGGTCTGAAACAAATTAGAAACATATGTCCCATATATAGTATTTAGGGTATCTAATATTTATAAAATGGGGCCTCACATAAAAATAGAAAAGAAAATTGTTGAGACGACTAATTGAAACATATAATATTTAATATATATTTTTTTTCAATATGTACAGTTTTTTTTTTCTTAAAATGAGGCATCTATATAGTTAACAAATTGGGGGCTTGGGGCTAATGCTTCATATGCCTCAACCTGAGGGTCGGGCCTGATATTAGTTTTAGTTAGATGGACTATAATTTAAAAACCAATGCTTATGTTGAATTCGACAAAATATACTCCCTCAATACCAGCCAGAATTGAATAGTAATTATTATCAAGATATTCAAGAACTATATTTAACCGTTAGTATGTTTAAATATGTATAGTAATGGAAAATAAAATATTGTCGTTTAGAAACTATTTATTAAGACCAATTCAATAATATTACACACGACAGTATTGTGATTCATATATCTATTCAAAATTGCAATCAAACTTTGATAGAGAATAATATCCAAAAAGGAAATTTGCAATTTGAGCTTGAACGCTGGGGATGAGTTCTTGCATGGTGGGGATGACGAGGAGAGTGGAGGTGGTGGTGATTTTTCGACGGATGGGGTGATGCCAGGAAGGGGAAGGGTGATATTTTTATTTTAAAAAAGTTTAGAAGTTCAATATTATGCGTGGGTATACATATTAGGATGTAGAGTACTTCCTCCATTCCAATTGAATTCGCACTTTTCATTTTAGTCTATTCCAACCAAATCTGCAAACTTCCGTAAGACATAAATACCCTTGAAATAATTAAAAACTATTCACAGCTCATCGCCTCAATCTTCCTCTCTCTCATCTCCCTCTCCCTACTCTCATCTTCCTCTCTTAGGGGTTCATGAACCGGTCCAAACCAATAAAATGGACCAAACCAGACCGGAACCGGATATATAGAATTACGGTCCGGTCTCCGGTACAAGATTTTTTAGGATTTTGGGTTTCGGTCCGGACCAGTAACTTACTATTAAGTATATATTTTTATGTATTTACAATAAATTTATGTACTAGTTTAGATTTATTTGCCGTTGGATTAGTATTCTTCCATATTTTGAGACAAATGTTTTTCTAATGCCTTCTAGTTTACTATCTTTTAAAGGCAAAATTTAAAGAGTCCGTCTCTTGAAAGACGGTCTTTCCATAAGTTATGGAAAGACCAAGGTTTAAAGTGTAAAATAGAAGAA